>JAPKLY010000838.1:41533-60643 GCA_026898435.1 Prunella vulgaris | reverse complement strand
CTTGAAATCAACCTACACTTGGGTACGTAACTCTCAAGGAGCTATCAGGCGTGCGTCCACGAGGCGCACGACCTTCCAGCAACCTCCACCGGAGATGACCCACAACGATGAGCTGGCCTCACTGAGAAAGGCCATCGAAGTGCTACAAGCGCAGGTAGCAGCCGAGTCCGGCGGACCTGACGCCACCACTCTCCCCACGTCTCCATTGGCACCCGCCATCCTCCGAACACCGGTCCAAAAGAAAGTCCAGTTCCCGGTGATGTCAGCATACGAGGGTGAATCTGACCCGAAGGTCCACCTGGCCAAATATGCAGACTTCATAATTTCGGTGGGTGCCACCGATTCCACTCAGTGCCGGAACGTCCCGCTGACCCTTGGGTACCGAGCTCACCGCTGGTTCTCATCACTTGCCCTGGGGTCAATCCAATCATTCGACCAACTCACCCAGGGGTTCTTGGCCCACTTCTCCAGGTACGGGTCCTACTTGACCCAGAAGCACCGACTAGCCAACATTCATCAAGGAGAGAACGAAATGGACTAGCAGTACCTGGAAAGGTTCGACAAAATACTGCTGGAAGGCAATCCGGTGAGCGAGGATACCAAGATCATGGCGGTGATGGCTGGTTTGAAGAAGGGGACCGAGCTCTGGAAAAAAATGTGCCTGTCTTGCCCAAACACCTACGCAGAGTTCCGACACAAAGCAGGGGTGTACGTCGCTATGTAGGAGGCATTATTGAAGGAGGTCGGTGGCACCGGAATGAAGTCTGGGGGCATTTACAAGGCCCCCAGAAATTCGAAGTCATTCGGAGACGGGGATGAATTCAAAGAAAACCTAAACCAAGTGCTGACCATCTCCGTTGATCATGTATTTACAGCTGTCAAAGACAGAGCAATGCTAAGTGAACCGAGGCAAATTCAGCAAGACTGTGCCAAGATGAACCCCAACAAATTCTGCGCTTACCATCAGTCCATCAGACACTTCACTAGTGAGTGTTGGGACCTACTCAAGCAACTCTGGAAATTTTATGAGAATGGTAAGCTGGCCGAGTTTGTGAAGAGGGCCCCAGCGAAGAGAACCAGGCAGGAAAGGGGGAATGGGGACTCAGATGACGAAGAAGAAGATGAGGTCAGACATGGCCCAAACAACAGACGTTGAGGACCTCAGATGAGACCAGCCGAAGGCCTAGAAGATGGAAGCTGCGCTAAAAAAATAAAAAATAAACCGCAGGTACACACGCTTGAAGATGAAAGACACCCCTCAGTAGACGAGCCGAACATCCTAGATGTCTTCTCAGTTGAAACTGAGTTGATGGAGGTGGACAACCGACCGGGGAGGATGGAGGTCATCCAAGCAGATGTACCAGTCCAAGTTAAAGAACTGGTGCCGATGAAAATTGACGAAGGACCATCCAACCTGATCCCTCAGGAGATGAAAGAAACACATGAACCCGCCAACGTTGATGAAGGAAGTAATAACCTCGAACCTTGAGTGGGTTATGAGTCAATGACGAAGCAGAACTAACGGAGGTAGTCATCACCAAGTTGAAGGACCCCTCGACGTCCGATTACAAAGTAAATCAGACTTCGAGTGGGGGGCAGGAAGAAGGTGATGATTGGCGCACTCCGATCAAAAAAAAAATTAACTTTGAAGATATGGAAGCTAGTCGGCTAGTAAAGCAAGCAGCCAGATACACGTTCGTGGATGGCCAACTATACAAACGTGGATTCTCTCTACCCCTACTAAAATGCTTATCTGAAAAGCAAGGGTTCGAGGTGTTAGAAGAAATCCACCAAGGAATCTGTAGGAGTCACGCTGGGGGGCAAGCTTGGACATACAAGACGATCAGACAGGGGTACTACTGGCCCACTCTTCGTCAAGACATTATACTGTTCAAGCTCGGAATCCGCAAGGACTCAAGTTCCAAAACGTTATTATCTAAAGCTCAAGTCAAAGACCAAAGAGCCCAGGTTAGCGAAGGTGTCCTTCTTAAAGGATCACCAAGCGCCCACAGCCCGAAGATAAGAAAAAGTTCACAACAGACGATTTAAAACGTCTAAGGCAAGATTTTTAAAACCCGATCACCCAAGTGAACAACCAAGCACAACTCGCTACCCTAAGCGGCATAAGACGAGCAATTCGCGGTCCCAAGCGGCGTAAGATGAACAAATAAGTGCCAAATAAATAAGTACAATTCGCTGCCCAAAGCGACGTAAGACGAACGATTCGCTTCCCTAAGTGGTATAAGACGAACAATTGTGTACCCATAATAAAAAAAATACGAGCTACTTAAAGATAATAACGTGTGGAAAATGAATAGAAGCCAAATTAGAACAGCAAAGTTGGGAGTTCGCCTACACTCGAGCTCTCACCCACAGGGGCAAATCAGCTCGCCCACACATTAGAAGTATGATGATTTGAACGAGTTGGGGGGTAAATGTTGATAGGCGAACTAAAGCGAACTACTAACGAAGGATTATAAGGATAAATAACCAAGGCTGAGAAGTTGGCCAACATGGAGAAGCTCGTCGGGGTTGGCCAACCTCGTCAGGGTTGGCCAACATGGAGAACCTCACCAGGGTTGGCCAACAAGGAGAACCTCGTCAGGGTTGGCCAACATGGAGAACCTCGTCAGGGTTGGCCAACCTCGTCAGGGTTGGCCAACATGAAGAACCTCGTCAGGGTTGGCCAACATGGAGAACCTCGTCAGGGTTGGCCAACATGGAAGGTCGCCGAGGTGGGCGGAAGCTAGGTCATTGGTCCGAACCAAGGCCAACACAAGGGACCTCGGCGAGGTAGGTGGGGACCTCACCCGAGCTCCCGATAGGCCGAGATCAGCGGCCAGAGGCACCAGGGGAAGAGAGACTACGGGCGAGCTACCCCTCCAGAGAAGGAGCTCGCCCCTATCCTAGGAGACCTCGCCGAGGTCCACCCTTGCATCATCCCTAAAAATTGCACAAGGCAAAGGAGCTCGCCAAGGACCTCGCCTAGTCCAAGAAGCCCAAATGACGGGTGCATAAGTAGGATATGTATGTGTAATAGCATAGAGCATTATAAAGGGAGCATTGTGAGGGATTAAGACGAAGGTTGCAGACCTTCGTCAACACCGAAAGCCATATAGGCTCACAAGGTGCCACCTCACACTTGCACACCTATAAATAAGGTCTCTCTTATACTATTCACGGAAGGAATTCAATCATAATACAATATACTTTCTCTCTCTATATTATCCCTCAAGAACATAAATTCTTGAGTTATTGTTTGGTAGAATTAATATGTTATAAAAGCCACATAAACACACCGATTAGTAAATTCTATCAACAATGTCGTAATCATCGCTCTTCTTCAAGCTTTATCGTCCGTCTCGATATAGCTCCCACTCAACCGCAACAAAAATTCAAATTCATCTTCCGGCTTTAAAATCTATGTTCTTCGTCTTCGATATCGGTTACAATTTATTTACAAAAAATAAATAAACCTATCATCTAGACTAGTCTATTACATAAAACATCCTAGTCTACCCATGGATTTTCTCACGGGAAAAACGATCCGAACAAATAAGATTTTAAAATGCATCATCATACATGCATGCATAAATAAATATTAAATACCATGACAATTGGATACCTGCAAAAAAAAAAACTAGTAATTCTACTATCCAATTTTCAAATTTAATATTAAACACTTAAATTACAATTTAATGTATAGAGCCCGAAACCGGCTCTGATACAAGTTGTTGGGGAATTTCGCGGGTGCCCGGATATATTCGGGTTATACACTAAAAACATACTTAAGCACACAACGAATATCATGATTTAAACATAATTAAATCAAATAGTTGTACAACTAACAACAAGGTTTGCATGCAAAATATATGAACATATAAAATCACAATAAACCACACATACGCGGAATAAAAGGGTCTAAGTGAATTATACCTCATGATGACAAAAGATTGAGATACTCGCTTCCGGTGCGCACGATCAACTTGATCAACTCAATAAGTCTTCTGAAGTATTCCCTTGCCCTTGCTCGTACACCAGGTGGGAGGCCACACGAACAATTACAACACAAGGAAAAAGAAAAATATTTTGTTGCCCTAAACTCTAAGTGGCCGAAAATATGACCCTTATTGTTGTATATTTTTTAGCTCTCAAGACTCATATTTATAATAAGGATTCTAGGTTTAATTTGTGTGCCAAAAATTAAATATGGTAAAAACCTATTTTCTCACAAGGAAAGTCTTGAATACTAAGTATTCCTATTACCAATATTAATTTTTCCACAAAATAATCCTCCTTATTATTTAATATGTAATTTTTGAAAAATTCACAATTATGTATTAATTCAATGAGCTCTTGATTTTATTAGATGTTCTTGTACTCTAAATACATATATTTATCATAAAATCTCTCATGAATTTCAATGCATAATAAATTCAAAAATTACAATGAAATTAGACACAAACATATTTCTTTTATTTTAATCACCTTGTTCATCGTTGGACATTTAATTGGGCTACTTGAGGGGCCTTTAGGAGAATTAAGATTGGACGTCCCAATGGGCCTTGAATTCTAACATTGAGCCCAATGTCATTCAACCCATTAACATTAGTCACACTCCACTATAGGATTAATGTTGCACTATCCATCTTAACCCATATTATAATCATATGACTCCCGTTCATTATTTCCCGTGTTTAAGATTCTATTGTCCGTTAATTAATCAAGTCACTGAACGCTTTAATTAATTTAACATCTTAACCTTGGAGTAAGGACAACTCTTCTTTATCATCATACCGGAAACAAATTCCACTTGCAAGATGTAGTATGACGAACGTTTAGAGCCCACCAAGGGGACTAATCATGCAAGACTCTCCAAACACACGTTCCTCTGTATTAAATCTTAGCAACTGTCATATTCTCAATGGTGTCGCCCAAGATGCAAAGTATTGAGTCTCATTGACTCTCTACCCTTAACAAATTAAAGCGCCACACATGGATTACACACAATCCTATTTAAGAGACAGAAGTTTAGAAATAAACGACCGCTGAGGTCTAATTCTTCATCCTATAAGTCATTACGGAAGAATTACCTCTCTGTAGGTCCTCTTCAATGCATCATCATGCACTAGTGTAATCCTTTGGTCCAGATAAGCCAATCTGGGATCTCCACATCAACCATTTACCAATGGGGGAGTTCAATTCCCATCTAGGTTGTGAATTTTGTACTTGTTACAAGACACTGATAATGTGATCTTGCTATGAGTTATCCGGGGATCACCACATTTATCTATAGTGTAACTTGTACTATTATATTTGAACGGATTGCAATAGATAAATAACATTCATATTATCTAAAGCACAGTGATAAAAGATTTATTTCAGATAAAGCTCAAAGATTCAGTTTAGTTATACAAAGTAAAAGCATATTTTCTAATATAACCCTAACAATCTCCCACTTATACTCAAAGTCTGCTTTTAAGTATACTACAACATATCCATATCCTATACATGTCCTAATAATTTCTCCCACTTATACTCAAAGCAGATTGGCAACACACTTGACCACCATTCCTCCGATATGTCTCTCGAATGTACATAGAGGCAGACACTTTGTGAGAGGATTAACTAGGTCATCCTCCGATGCGATCTTTGCCATCTCTTCATCTCCTCTCTTAACGATTTCTCGTCTAAGATGGTATATCCTTAAATATGTTTGTTGGCCTTGTGGACTCTTGGTTCCTTTGAATTTGTAACTGCCCTAGCATTACAATGCTAGACAAATTCAGAACTTTATCCAAGTCCATTTAGAAGATCTTGAGCCAAACCGATTCCTTCACTGCACCATGAGCAGTTACTTATTCGATTTCCATGGTAGAATCAGTGATGCACATTTCACCATATCATAGCTCCTTCCCTAAATGGAACACATTACCCGAGATAGATTTTCTAGAGTCTAAGTCTGATTGGAAATCTGAGTCCGTATAACCGATGAGAATTAGACTATCTGACTGATAAACCAACATTCTATCTCGAGTTCTCTTGAGATATTTTAGAATGTTTTTAACAGCCGTCCAATGCTCTTTCCCGGGGTTACTTTGATATCGTGCTACCATGCCCACGGCAAAGTAGATATCTAGTCTCGTGTACATCATAACATACATGAGGCCTCCAACTGCCGAAGCATACAGGATGTCTTTCATGCAATCTATCTCTTCTTGTGTCTTCGGACACATCTCTCCTCGTGCTGTAGAAGCGGTTGAGGAATTTGTGTTCCATTTGGTTCCAGCTACCAATGGAGTTAACCTCCAAGTCGGTGTACCAATCAAAAGCATTGCCTTAGAGGGAGCGGATGAACTGCTTCACCAGATGATCGCCATATATCCCGGCATTGTTGCAAGTCTCAACGAAGTGCGTAATGTGCTACTTTAGGTTACCTTTGCCATCGAATTGTTGGAACTTTGGAGATTGATAGCCGACTTGCATCCTCAAGCCGTTGATCCTTTCAGTGTAAGGCTTGGCATAACTGTGGCTTGACTTGGAGTTGTCTTCATACTTCCATTTTACTATCTCCAAGATAAGTTCTTTGAGTTGGTTGACTTGTATCCCGCCGTCAGCTGATATTGGCAGCTCCCTAGTTGGCTCGGTCTCAACTGCCTGGTATTTGCTCGAAGTCTCCACTTCATCATGCTCTTCAACTTACTTTCCATGAGCATGACTTGACTCGACGCCATCCATTTTGCTACTAAACTTAGCAATCAGAGTATCTTGCTCTTTAACATGGCTACCGAGGCCTTCAATAGCTTTGAGCAGGCTTGAGAGTCTCTCTTCAATGGTTGAAGTGTTTGTCATCATCACTGGAGCTGCTCCTGAAGTTGATGAGGAGTCTGACTGGGAGCGAGGAGTTTACCTAGCTAAAACAACTTCATCATGCTTTGCAGCTTGAGGTGATATGTTCCCAACTAAAGAGTTGGTCTGCGAAGAGGCTTCTACAAACTGCAACCTCTTTGACACACTTCTCGTGATCATATTGGCTTCAACAGTCTTGGATGGAGGAACTCTGACAAAGATCTTGCGAGCTGAAGACATGTTGATGATGGTTGATGTAGACTTGAAGCTTTGCAATCTTGAAGAGGAGAGATGAGAGGTAGAGTGATGTCCCACTGGACGTGCCAAATCTGTGATAACAATTCTTGTGAAATAAAATATTTATTAACACTTGAAATGATATACAATTTATTTTTCTTGAATTTCGGGTTCTCTCTCTAACTTGTCCTCTAATTCTTCTTCAACTTTGACTTGGCTATTATTTGACTTTGATTGGGCTTGACTTGAAACACTTGATCCAAGGACGATAAAGTCTTGTTTTGGGTCGAGCGAGGTCTTTGGAAGATTTTGGTGAAGAACGATCTTCGAATCTTCAAGTCTAGATTTGAGCTGGAGCACTTGATCGGAGGGGTCTTGGACCTTGATCTCTGATCGAAATGAGTTTGTGGATGAATTTGATGAAGAACTCTTGAAGGCGGCGATGAACGCTTGTTGTCTTTGAAGTGTTTTTGGATGGAAACATCTGATCATAGGGATTCACTCCTTGATTCTGGATCAAACAGTATTTCTGGTCTAATTTGGCGAAGAACGACTTGAATATGGCAAAGAACGGTTGAAGATCATCGAGGTGTTCTTTAAGAAAAACGTCGGATCGATGATATATATGGCCTTGATCTTGAATCGAACGTTGTTTCTGGAAGGATTTGACAAAGAATGACTTGAACTTCAAAGAATATCTTCAAATTTGGTGAAGAACTCTTTAAATCTTCGAAGAGCAGGATCATTTGATCTTCTTAGCTCGTAGGTTGCTCGTAGAGAGGATATTTATGCTTGCTCATTCGTCTTCGATCATCTTTGATATGATTTTGATATGGTGGTCGTTGGGTGTGGACTACGTTTTGAAGAGAGGAATGACCCCTATATATAGGGTGGAGAGGTGAAGACTTTCCTCTTTTAATAGGGACATATGGCGTGCTCTGGTTGACTAATGCCGATTTGATTGACGCATTAATGAATCCACCAAATTTAGCTTGATTGATTTTCATCGTTTTCTTTATTTAGATGAGATATTTATGGTCTCGAATAAATAGGACAAATCAAGTATTTATTGCCGCATACGACTGCCGGGAGACTCGTAATTTATTAACGACTTGTACGTGTACAATAAATATTGTTTGACTATTTAATCAGAGAATTAATTTGATAAATCCTCTAAATTAAAATAGTAATATATGTTGATATTTAATTAATTTATACACGTGTCATTATTTAATTGAGTGCAATTTTAATATGCGTACAATAATAAAATAAATTATTTTTGTAATTGGGTGAGACATATTTTTTTAGCGAGTGGAGACTTAAAATGGGTTATATTTTGTATGTGTAGAATATAAATTATGAGATAGAAATTTTGAGAATGAAAATTTAAAAGAATATTTATTTACGCAAACTAATTTGGTGAAATGGAGGCAGTAGCTGTTATAAAATATATGATTAATATATTAATGGACATAATAATATATCTAGGTCCATTGGGCTTTAGGCCTATGAGCTTTAGAGTTAGGATTAGGGATACTTTACTATTTATTCTTGTATTCTTAACGTTGTAACACACAGAACATTATTGAGAGTATTATTAGAAATCTCCTGGCTTGATCGCCCCTAGACGTAGTCACCTTGTGACGAACTGGGTCAACAAACCCTTGTGTTCTTTATTGCCTTTATTATTTTACTCAAATTACAACACGTTATCAACACGAGTGTTCTAGCCATCTGAGGAACGGATCGAGAAGAAAGGATTTATGAATGGATTTAGGAACGGATCAATAGATTAATTTTATTTCTTCTTGCAATTATTGTGAGTTTTCCTATTTATATTAATCTAAAAAATATTAATTTTATGCCTAGGTATGCTGTAGATTATATGTTTGTATATATACATGGAAATCCTGTCATGATCCTGATCCGAATATGTTTCGATAATTATTTGATTATATGATTTTTGCATACACTACAAACTGCTTTCATATGATTATGCTTATGCCCTGTATTCATGTTGATAGATTTTGTTATTGGAAGGATTAATGGCTGTTTAACTTCTTAAATCTACCAAACAATACAAGAAATAAAGCTTGTTCTTGAATGTTATGAATAGAGAGAGAAAGTGAGAAAGTAGAGAGCTTAGTGAGAGAAAGTATATGTTAGATTATGAGAACTTAGAGAGAGAAAGGTACATGGTGACCTATTTATAGGTTTGCATGTGTGAGGTGGCACCTTGTGAGCCTTCTTGGCTTTAGGTGCTGACAAGTGTCCTTGACACTTGTCCTTACTCACTATTCATGCTACCTTTACAATGCTTCATCCTATTACACTTCTATCTGCTACTTATACTACTGAGATCTATGTCTTGGTCCCAGGCGAGCTTCAGGGTGAGCTTCAAGGTCTTGTGCTATTTCGGAGCAATGTAGAGATGGTCTTCTGAGTGGTCTCCTTAGGTCACCTAGATGCTCTTCACAAATGGCGAGCTACATGGCGAGCTTCTGTCTCTTAGGTTTAGTCTATCGCTTGACTTGGTCATATATCACCGGGGCGAGCTTCTTCCATCTATGGGCGAGCTTCCCTATGTTAACTTTGGTCAATGTTGATGGCGTTCCTTCTGAGTATATCGGCGACCTTCTTAGTCTTGGCTAATTGATCTTGTGATTAACCTCTGGTAGTTCGTCTATCAACATTTGCACCCCAGCTCGTCCACATCATGATATTTCTAATGTGGGGGCGAGCTGACTTACCTCAGCGGGTGAGAGCTCGTGTGTTGGCGAACTACCTTTTGGTTTGGTGTCGAGTGTCTTGGCGAGCTTCGGTGTGGCAGTGGGTGAGCCGACGTGGTGCGAGAATCAAGGCATCGTGCATGCCTTTTTAGGCCTCAGTTTCCGCGCCCATCATGACAAAACTTTCAAATCTTTGCACATAGGTCCCTGGGCTATCCAAAAATTATAGCTCGCCCTTTTGTTTATAAATAGGAGAAATCAAGTTCATTTTCCACTTTTACTCCTCCGATTTCCAGAGCAATTTCTGGCGATCGACTCCCTTTGCTCCCGATGGAATTTTAAGGACTCCTCAAGGTAGAAAATCATTTCTTTTCCCTTCATCTCTTTCTTTTGCAGATTTCTTTTTCTTCTTTCCTTCATTTCTTTAAGTTTCTGGAAATTTTGAACATTTCTGGCGACTATTCAAATTCTCCGATCATCTTCATTACGTAACTTCGCCTTAACCATGTCGACCCAATCTTCGAGCAAAACTCTCTCGAACCGTAATCCTGAAAATGGGCCCATGACTGGAAATGAACCCATTCCTCAAATGACCCCCATAATAATCGGCTCTAGTTCCGAGGCGGCATCACTAGCTCGCCCGGACTCTAGCGAGCTTTCGGGCGAGGTTCGCTTTGAACCAAGAGAGAAAGCCTCTAGCTCGGTCTATCGCGATGTTTGGGGAGATGAGGAGGAGGTCGCCCCTGAAGAGAGGTTACAGTTGACTGGCTTCGATCCATTGGTTTTCCTGAACCTCAGCTGATCGAGCACCAAGTTTCCGACGATGTTATTCATGAGTTCGATTGGGAGGAATACATCACTGAACATGTGGCGAGCTTCCTATTGCCCGGGCGAGCTATTCAGGATGTTGATGGCGAGTCTGGTTATAAGGCGAACGAGGTCCAGAGCGTTATCAACGAATATTCCCTTTCCCAACTCCGCAAAAAATATCAGATTCCACTCGACATCTTCTTATACGTCCCGGAGAAGAATGAGCGAGCTGATATGCCTCTGGCCGGGTTAACCGCCATTAACATACACACCCTTGAGGCTGGTCTGACACTGCCCTTGTATCCGATCATCGGCCAGTCGCTCTTGGACAACAACCTCGCCATCACTCAGCTTACCCTAAATGCCTGGAGCAACTTGTTGGCGATGTTGATGAACTTTGGGTTGGAAGGGTATGAAAATCGGTTGACCATGGTAGAGATTAATGAACTATTCACCGTAACCCGGCAAGCAAAGGACGGTAAGGGATATTACTATCTCAAAGCTCGCCCGGGTGAGAATTTCTTAGGGGTCCTTCCCAACAAGGTTCGTGACTGGAAGGAACAGTTTGTCTTCATAGGCAGAGATTGGCGAGCTTCCACCAACTACTCTGGACGGGGAGGACGTATTTTTTCTCCTGAGGAATACGGAGAGGCTAGCAGTAGGTTGCTTATTTCGGTGTGTGTGGGTCGAATTAGATTTACTAATCTAGTTTCCCTTTCCTTGCAGGTTTAAAGCATCACAAGTCTAGCCGCGGTAGACCTGAATTGTCGATTGAGTTCGACTTAGTGCGGTCTATTTGCTATTTGAGGAGCAAGAAAGATCGAGACGTCGCCCACCTGTGCCAACATCATTGTCTTAGACTTGTCGGGGTTCTGACGTCGCCTCACCATCTTATTTTTGAAGGTCCTGAGCTTCCAGGTTGACAACTCACTAAAGCATACCAATATGACCGGGTAGCTCGTCAAGATGCTAACCTCATTCTTTTGATTCTTGTAGGTGGTGCCAGGGTTGCATTCCCAACAATTGAAATTCCTGAAGCGTATCATATTTTAGCTCTTGATTCGCCATGGGACCACCTCGCCCAAACAAGTTGGGTTTGCCATCAACTCTCGCGCTAGAGGATAGCAAAAAGGTGGAGGCCGCCTCAAAGAAGGGCGATATTGGTGGCTCTGGAGCTCAAAAGGGGCCGACCAAGGCTCCGACAAAAACTCCCGCTCCTGCCAAGACTCCACAGGTCGCCCAGACCAACAGGGGAGGTGGGTGCTTCTCAGCAAAAGAGAGGTCTCCAGAGGGGAGACGGATCGAGAGTGGTGATGAGGATGCCCAAGGTTGCAAGAGGACCAAGTTCGGCCTCCAGGACGAAGAATCCGACCCAGCTGGGCGAGCTGGGATAAGATCTAGTCAAGGTGGATCTGCTCAGTCCACTGCTCCTTTGGCACTTACCCCCCACGCCAAGGTCGTCGCCGTCTCAATCACCGTTCGGGGTTCAAGTGACAGACGATACCATTTTGGGTTCGGACCCCGAACGAGTCCAGTAAGAAGCTCACCAAATACACTTGTCTCTTTGCATTATTGTTTTCGTTCATTAATTCAAGTATTTTGACTTCGCAGCTATACCTCCATTGCCTTTCCTCATCGGCATGAAGTCTTTCACTCCTACCAGCGATCTCGCTCCCCCACCTCTATGTGCAACCTTCCGCGCTGCCTTGCTCAACAGACTGTGAGTGAGTTGCCGAGGTACTGGTCGACACCTCAGTTGGCGACTATTGAGAAGTAAATGGGTGGGTTGCTGCTTGCCAACCAAAGATGCGAGTAGGTTGCTGCTTGCCAACCAAAGGGTGATTGATCAGGCGACTCAGTAGGAGGTAGTTCGCCAGGAGAAGAATGCGAGCTACATCAAGATGGCTGAGTCCCTTGATAAGGCAAAAAAGTCGGCGAAGCTCGCCGAGGAGAAAGCGGCTGCATCCCTGGCGGCTGAGCGAAGTGCCCTTGAGCAACTGAGCGAGCTCCAGTGGAAGTTCGCCGCCATCCAACGGAACACCAATGCTCAAATTAAGGCCAAGGAGGAGGAGGAGTTCGCGGAGAAACTCGCGGACAAGGATGGCGAGCTCACAGTGGTTAGAAGGAAGCTTGATTTGGAGCGAGGTTTGTTCCAGACTGCTGATGAGGAGTGCACGAGGCTAAGAAATGAACTCTAGGCCAAGATCAATGAGGTTGCTGAGTTACGAAATAATGTCTCCTCCCCAGCGAGCTTGGATGCCTTGAGAGCTGAGGCCTCTGACAAAAGATTCGTCCAATGTTATGCCGAGGTTAAAAGGTCCATCTGGATGATAAGATGACGGTCGTGGTAGGCGACCTCAAGGAATGCCTCGAGAAGGACAAGTTCGATGATGGGACCGAGCTGGATATCGGCGACCTTCCACAACTTGGTATTCCCCTCGACGTTGTTCCGGCGTGCTTCCAAATCATCAACACTGTGCCAGTCCCGGAGATAAATGTCGTCGAGGAGGAGATCGCTGAGGGAGAAGAGCGAACTCCTCCCACTGTTGAGCAGCTGCAAGAGGCATGTGGGGATCTCATGCTCGATACCAGTGAGTTGGACACCAGTGGGCTCACTGGTAACATCACTGTGTTGCCCCGACTAGAGATGTTAAACGGGCTAGCCCTAACCCTATAGGGCCAGCCCTAACGGGTTTCGGGCTAAACGGGTTAGGGCCTTATCCGGTTCATTCTTAACGGTCCTCTAATATTTGAGACCTAACCCTAACCCTAGCGGTTCTCGGGCTAAACGGGTCATAAACGGGTCATGTCATAAATAATAAAAAAATCTAAATTTTAACACATAATCTAAAATAATTGTCATAAAATGTTAATATTTAAACTAGAACCTAAACATGGTCCATAATTTCATTAAAATTATTAAAAATAATTTAATATAATTACAAAAGTTCAAACGTCAACACTTAAATATTTAAAAGTTCATTGGTATTTAAAAGTTCAAGTATAAATACTTAAAATTAATATAACACCTAAATAGAAATTGGAGATAACTTCAATTAATAATAATAATAACTAATAAGTATATTATATATTTAATTGATATATATAAAATAAAAAAATTATGCGGGCTAACGGGCGGGCTCGGTTAACCGGCGGGCTAGCCTGTTTAGCCCGCGGGCTAATAGGGCCGGGTCAAAAAAGCCCGGATTTAAACGGGCCAATGAAAGCATGGCCCTAACCCTGCATTTTTCAGGGTTAAAAGGGCCGGCCCTATTAGCCCAGCCCGGATTAACATCTCTAACCCCGACTTTCTCCCCCAGCCGGCCAAGTTGCTGGTGGCGAGGTTGCTCATGCCGAGGTCCCAACTGATGCCACCGCCACTCCTTTCGATGCCCCCACTGTTCCTGAGGTCGCCCAGATGGATGCCCCAGCTTCTTAGCTCAGCTTTTTAATTGTTTTGTTTTTGTTTCTTTTCTCAAGTACTAGTAGCTCGTCGGGCCCGTATAGCTCGGCCAGAAGGAGCTTTTTGTAGTTTAAAAATGGTTAGCTAGTCGACCTTTGTGACTAGCACAACTTCATATACTTAGAAAATTTTTAAGTATTTTTTTTTGAATGAATGACTTTTTGGCTTCAACTTGTCTATTTTAAATTTTACATACGTTATATCCTTAATTAGCTCATTTTTACATCTTTGGTACTTATTTGTACTTTGTTTTAATTCACTTGGGCGATTAGGTTTCATGAACCTTGCCTTAGACGTTTTTATCGTCTTTTCTGTGAATTTTTCTAACTTAGGGCAGTTGGTGTTCAGTGATCCTTTAAGAAGGACACCTTCGCTAACCTTGGGCACTTCGGCCTTTGCCTTTGAGCTTTTTAGACTATAACGTTTGGGACCTTGGTCCTTGCGTATAACGGAGCTTCGAACAGTTGATATTTCTAAAAAAAATCTAACTTCATATAACAACGTAATTTACATTGGTTGCTATCAACATTTTTTATGCGAACCTTCAACTAGTCTATTACAAGTGGTGATTCACCTTCCTCTATTGCCAACAGCTGGGTATACTCTGTTTTCTTCCAACTCTTCGAACTGGTGTAGACACACATTTGTACAATGAATCTATCATCTTGGTCTCGGAGATCTGACTTAGCAGCACACACATGATCTTGGACAGACTCCACAAGGAAATGTAGCAGCTTCTTCTTTTAGGGGCATATAAACTTTCTTCTGAGCATTCATTACGTGACAGACTTATTTTCATACTTTAACCCTTCCGCTGCTACTAGTAGAATTTCTTTAGTTGTGCTGTGTGTTGGGGAATTAAACGCGGATCTATTCGGGATTTACGCTAAATACAAATTTAAGTCTACAATTAATATCATGATTTAAACATAATTAAATCAAATAATTGTATACCCAACAACAGGCTTTGCATGCAAAACATATGAACATATAATATCACGTAGAGCCCTAAACATGCGGAACTAAGGGATTTAGTGAATTATACCTCTTGGAAAAAAGGCAATTTCTGAGACAAAAGGCGTCTTTGGTTGAGCTGCTTTCGCAAGGCTTGTTGAGATCAAAGGCGTCCTTTGAGATTGTCTGTGAGTCCCTTTGCTTTGATGATATCAACCTCGACTTGATTAACCTTAAAGGCCTTCTCAAGTATTTCCTTGTCCTTATTCGTACACCCGGTGGGAGGCCACACGAATATTCACAACACAAGAAAAGAAAAATATTTGTTGCCCAAGTACTGGTAATTTTCGAAAATTACCTTCTCTTAATAATAATCAATGAAGTCTTGTATCATCTCATATTTATAATGAGAATACAAGATCTTGAATATCTTGAATATCTAATATTTCAAATCTTGATTATCATGAATATCAAATATTCTAATCTTGATAATCTTGAATACTAAATATTCAATTCTTGATATTTATCACTTCATTATTTTCGAAAATTGTAATATATATATAATTCCATGAGATCTTGATTTTATTAGATATTCTTGTATCCAAGATACATATCTATTTTTCATAAAATCTCTCACTATTTTATTTTACATATTTTTCAAAAATTCATGACTAGCTGGGCCCAAAATTATTTCTTTTATTTTAATCATCTCATTCATTGTTGGACATTTAATTGGGCTACTTGAGGGGCCTTTAGGAGAATTAAGATTGGACCTCCTAAATGGGCCTTGAATTATAACATTGAGCCCAATGTCATTCAACCCATTAACATTAATCTCACTCCACTATAGGATTAATGTTGCACTATCCATCTTAACCCATATTACAATCATATGGCTCCCGGTCATTATTTTCCGTGTTTAAGATTCTCTTGTCTGTTAAGTAATCAAGTCACTGAACGCTTTAATTAATTTAACATCTTAACCTTGGAGTAAGGACAGCTCTTCTTTATCATCATACCGGAAACAAATTCCACTTGCAAGATTTAGTATGACGAACGTTTAGAGCCCACCAAGGGGACTAATCATGCAAGACTCTCCAAGCACACGTTCCTCTGTATTAAATCTTAGCAACTGTCATGTTCTCAATGGCGACACCCAAGATGCGAAGTATTGAGTCTTATTGACTCTCTACCCATAACAAAATAAAGTGCCACGCACAGATCACACACAGTCCTATTTAAGGGACAGAGATTTAGAAATAAACGACCACTGAGGTCTAATTCTTCATCCCATAAATCAGTACGGAAGAATTACCTCTCTGTAGGTCCTCTTCAATGCATCATCATGCACTAGTGCAATCCCTTGGTCAAGATAAGCCAATCTGGGATCTACACATCAACCGTTTGCCAATGGGTTGTTCAAATCCCATCTAGGTTGTGTATTTTGTACTTGTTACAAGAAACTAATAATGTGATCTTGTTGTGAGTTATCCGGGGATCACCACATTTATCTATAGTGTAACTTGTACTATTATATGAATGGATTGCAATAAATAAATAACATTCATATTTATCTAAAGCACAGTGATAAAAGATTTATTTTAGATAAAGCTCAAATATTCAGTTTAGTTATACAATGTAAAAGCATACTTTCTAGTATAACCCTAATGCTCCATGTATATGACGAAGCTTTCCCTTCCATGTCTTCGAGGTCATACATTCTGTTTGCCCAAGTCGCGGTGACCTTGAATGGTCCTTCCCAATTTGGCCCGAATACACCGGGTGGAGTTGCTAACTTCCTTCTAAGTACTAATTCCCCCACCTTGAACCTTCGATCTCGAACTTGGGAATTGTAGTACTTTTCTGCTCTTTGCTTGTTGGTGGCGTTCTTCAATTCTGATGAAGCTCTGGTTTTTTCGAGTAGATCTTTCTCTACTGCCAAGGCTTCATCGTTTTCCTTTTCTTCATATCCAACCACCTTCCAAGTTTTGTTTTGAACCTCCACCGGTACGACTGCTTCTGTTCCAAAAGCTAAGGCAAATGGTATTTCCCCAGTACTTGCTCGGTACGACGTTCTGTATGACCATAGAACCTTCGGAAGTTCATCCGCCCAGCTTCCTTTCTTATCTTCGAGGCGGGTTTTCTACACATGTTTCAAAATTTTATTCACAGCTTCTACTTGGCTGTTTGACTGCGGATGGTACGGAGTTGAGTAATGCTTCTTGATGTTCCATGAACTACAAAATTCCCTCAACTTCTGACCGTCGAATTGTCTACCATTGTCCATCACTATCGACTATGGAAGTCCAAATCGGCATATCAGATTTTTCCATATAAAACCGATCATCCTTTCCTGCAATACTGTTGCAAGTGCCTCGGCTTCAGCCCACTTAGTGTAATAATCCACTGCTACTACAACAAACTTTACACCGCCTCTGCCAGGTGGAAATGGGCTGATCAAGTCGATACCCCATTTTGCAAAAGGCCATGGGATGAAGAACGATTTGAGTTGAGTAGCTGGGGAGTGGATATTAGGTGCGAAAAGTTGACACTTTCGGCACTTCCGAGCGAAGCTAATGGCATCTTTGCGGAGAGTGGGCCAGTAGTACCCCTGTCTGATTGTCTTGTATGCCAAAGCTTGTCCCCCAGCGTGACTCCCGCAAATTCCTTGGTGGATTTCTTCTAACACCTCGAACCCTTGCTTTTTGGACAAGCATTTGAGTAGGGGTAAAGAGAATCCACGTTTGAAAAGTTGGCCATCTACCAATGTATATCTGGCTGCCTGCTTCACTAGCCGACTAGCTTCCCATGCATCTTCTGGGACCAACCCGTCCTTCAAATATCTTTGGATCTAAGTGCGCCAATCTTCACCATCTTCCTGCCCCCCACTTGAGGTCTGATTTACTTTGTAATCAGATGTCGATGGGTCTTTCAACTTGGTGACGACAACCTCTGTCAAATCTGTTTCGCCGCTACTGGTAGCTAGTCGGGCTAGTGCATCAGCTTGTGTGTTTTCCAACCTTGGGATCTGCTCAATGTACACCTGCTTGAACATTGAGATCAGATGTGCTACTATCTTCTGGTACATCATCATCTGCTGGTCCTTGGCTTTGTATTCTCCTCGAACTTGGGATATTATTAGCTAGGAATCTCCGAAGATCTGAAGATTGGTTGCCCCCACAGCTAATGATAACCTAAGTTCGGCAATCAGCGCCTCGTACTCCACTTCGTTGTTTCACTTGTTTGTGGCTCTGAAGTCAAACTGGATTGCCGAGGTGAAGACTTGTCTATCTGGGCTTATCAACACTACACCGGCTCCTGCTGCTGTGCTGGTTGATGATCCGTCTACGTAGAGGTTCCACGGAGCTATACGCCCCTTCGTCGGATCTTGCGGGAAAATTAGCTTGACGATAAAATCGGCGAGCACTTGTCCCTTGAGCGTTGTTCGGGGTGCGTAGGTTATACCGTATTGGCTAACATCTAGTGACCATTTCAACAAGCGTCCTGCAGTGTCCGGCCGGTGTAATATTTGATGTAGTGGGAACGTCGTCAACACCTCCACTGGATGGTCGAAAAAGTAGGATCGCAACTTTCTAACACTCATTACCAGTGCATAAGCTAGCTTCTCTGTTGGGGTGTACCGCAACTCAACTTCCTGTAAGACTTGGCTTACATAGTACACTGGAAGGTGTGTTTTGCCCTCTTCTCGAACCAGGATGGAACTGATGGCTACCTCTGATGCAGCTAGGTATAGGTACAGCTTCTCACCAGGTACCGGCTTTGACAAGATTTGAGTGTTGGCCAAGTACACCTTGATATCTTCGAAGGCTTTTTAATATTCACTTGTCCACCGAAAGTCATCTTTGTGTCTCAGTCTGTTGGCTTTTATTACTTCAAAGAACGAACGACTCCGGTTGCCAGACCTGGAGATGAACCAGTTCAAAGCTGCTAAGCATCCTGTCAATCTTTGAACTTTCGGCACTGAGTCTGGTGCGCTCATCTCTATGATACACTTGACCTGCGTCGGGTTGACCTCTATTCCCCTTTGGCTCACCAGGTGCCCCAGGA
>JAPKLY010000838.1:0-41523 GCA_026898435.1 Prunella vulgaris | reverse complement strand
TCACTCGTTCATCCTCTTCCCGCCTGGGCCCTAACCTGCCCCAGAGGACCTCCCTTCCTTGAGATTGGTGGGTGGCGGATGCCTCTGTGTAAGCTGAAGCTCGCCCGTCTCGCGAACCTAGCCTTTCCACCACTTTGGCCTTCCCGGTCCATTCCCTGTATTGGCAAGCTCTTGCGGAGCTCGCCTCTTATTCAGCTGGGAGCTCGCTGACTTGCCCCCTAGTTTGGGTGGCCTGGATTGGCCTAGTCGTCTACTCCCTAGCCTCGTTGGCAGGAGCTCGCCGGGATGCCTGGGCAAGGTCGCCCTGTTGCCTTTGCTGCAACCTTTGTAGGGCGGCGATGGTGCGTTGAAGTTCGTCGGGGTTGTTGGCGAGGTCCCTCAGAGCAGGGTTCAACTCCTCTTGTGCCACAATAGCTCACTGGGAGCTCGCGGGGCGTCGTTTCTCTGAGGAGCTCGCTGCGAGGTCTCCCCATCGGCCTGATTCTAGGGGGTACGCCTCTTCCATCTCCTCGTAGTTGCGGAGGTGTTTTCTTTCGACATTGTTTAGTTTCAAGTTAGTAGATCGTCAAGCTCGTCTTTTCCCATCACAGGTAAGTTTGTCAAAGTTTTTTGTCTAGCCTTACATGCACACGAATTATCCAAAATCTGGTTTATTCGTCTACACGCATGCGTTTAAAATCCTTTTTGTTAAGGTTTATGTCCAAAAATCTGGTAATTTGGTTGGAAAACTGGAAATCAAAGTGTTCCTTCAAGTGTTCTTGAGTTTTGCCAAAAACACCTTCAAATCTTCAAGCAACTCTTCACTAATCTCTCTTCAATTTTTGGAATCGAAGGTTCAGGCCCTCCTTCTAGCGCCAAATGTTGATAGGCGAACTACCCGAGGTTAATCACAAGATCAATTAGCCAAGACTAAGAAGGTCACCGATATACTCAGAAGGAACGCCATCAACATTGACCAATAGGGGTGGGAAAAAAACCAAAAAACTAAATTACTGAACCGAACCAAAATATTTCGGTTAAAAATTTCGGTTCGATTAAAAATTTCAATAACTGAAATTTTTTCGGTTCGGTTCGGCTATGAATCCGTAAAAACCAAAATAACAAAAATATTATATATATTATATAATATATATTATATTTATTATATATAAATAATATATATGAGTTATTCTAATAATATTTATTAACTTTCTTTTCAATATCCTAGTTTCATTTAGGGAAAGAGAGAGATTTTACATAAAATTATGAAATATATTTAAAAAAAATACTTGAAAATTAGATTATACATAAATTATGAAATATATTTAAAAATTCGGTTTCATTTATTTCGGTTTTCAAAAATTTCGGTTCGGTTTCGGTTTCTGGATTATAAAATTCGATTATTTTGGTTCGGTTAAAAAATAGTCCAAAACCGACCGAACCAACCGAACGCCCACCCCTATTGACCAAAGTCAACATAGGGAAGCTCGCCCATAAATGGAAGAAGCTCGCCCCTGATCAAGTCAAGCGATCGACTAAACCTAAGAGAGAGAAGCTTGCCATGTAGTTCGCCATTTGTGAAGAGCATCTAGGCGACCTAAGGAGACCACTCAGAAGACCATCTCTACATTGCTCCGAAATAGCACAAGACCTTGAAGCTCACCCTGAAGCTCGCCTGGGACCAAGACATAGATCTCAGTAGTATAAGTAGCGGGTAGAAGTGTAATAGGATGAAGCATTGTAAAGGTAGCATGAATAGTGAGTAAGGACAAGTGTCAAGGACACTTGTCAGCACCTAAAGCCAAGAAGGCTCACAAGGTGCCACCTCACACATGCAAACCTATATATAGGTCACCATATACCTTTCTCTCTCTAAGTTCTCATAATCCAACATATACTTTCTCTCACTAAGCTCTCTACTTTCTCTCTCTATTCATAACATTCAAGAACATGTTTTATTTCTTGTATTGTTTGGTAGATTTAAGAAGTTAAACAGTCATTAATCCTTTCAATAACAAAATCTATCAACAATTCATATGCTCAATGTGAATATGCATGTCTGTTATTATTTATCATTTAATTCATATGCAAAATCTGCTGGATTGAGTATGTGTATTATACCTTTTTGATTCTGCTGGATTGATTATGCTTTTTTGTATTGTTGCTCCATGCGAAAAAAACCCTACACTTTGATTGTCATAAATCAAAATCCCCGATTCTAAAAAACTAAATTTTTACCAGTATTTGTGGTAAACCCCCTGTTTCAAGAATTTTGAAAACTAGATTCTTCAATAAAAAACGAAATGGATTTTTTTTTGAAAACCCAGAAACCAAAAAAATTTCAAATTAATATCTGATTTCAATAAAAAAATCGAAAACCTCCAATTTTTAAACAAAATTTGGTTTTTAGTTTTTCCTCATTTTACCCAAATCGAAAAACTTTTTCGAAAACCATTTGTTCTGAATTTTTTTCAAAAATCAGCAACCCAAAATGACCCCTCACCACTGGAATTTTCGATCGAACAAACACTAAATCAAAATTCAGAAAATTGAAAATTCTCTCTTAATTGAAAACCTACCGGTGATGACCGACGAACAACGGCGACGGCGTGCGACGTCGACACCATGAAGGTGCGACTCTGCGAATAGTGACGGCGCTGCGCGTCCCAACCAGCGCAATGGTGCCTCTGTCACGTCTAACGTCGACCACCGCGCGACAGCTCCTGAAGTAGTCGTAATGAACGGCGACAGGCTTCTGGTGCGCGATGACCAGCCACAACGATGGCGACGCGCTAAGGCACGACAATGGTCACAATGGCCTCTGATTCGCAACACGCCCGCGACGGTGCAAACCGTGACGGCCCCTCGACAAATGGTGACGACGGCCACCTTCTTCTCACAACGGTGACGCCAACGCATCATGCAACGGAGTGGAGCTCTTTTTGGGCGAACGGCGACGTTGCCTCATCCGCGTGTCATGCCCTAAAATTCTATGCATTTCAATTCAACGGAAGTCTTGCTTTTAAATAAATAATTTAATAAAAGATCCTTTAGAACGTGAACCCTTTTTACTTGAAAATAAATTCTTTTCTTTGAAAATCCTTTTGAACTAAAATCAGAGTAACATATTTTAAATAAATAAATCATACATTAAAATTAAATAACTCATTCAATACATCCATGGAAAATCATAAAAATATCATGACAAATATTCCTAACATATTCCAATAATATTCACATGTGAAATAAAATTATTCTAATATCATTCAACATGTAAGACATCAATTAAATCATGCAATAATACCTAAATAAATCATGTACAGCAGCTGGTACATAAAACTAACGAAAACAACCTGGGTGTACTCATCAAAACTGATTGTGTATGTTGGGACAATCTGAGTATTTTGATTAGATCCCAAAACCCCTGATGAATTTGCCTATGTATAGTGTTCAGGATAAAATAGTTCAGGATAGTTAGGTTAGAGATTCAGTACAGAAGGATCATGCTGAAGACTGAAGAATATTGGAGTCGACCCAATTTACTGAAGTCTGAAGTGTAAACCATTCTGAACGAGTCAGTCAGTCTCGCTGAAGATTGTCTGTTCTGAAGCTGAAGATCGAAGCCTGTTGATTCATCCTGAAGTACCGTTGTCTGATGTTTCTACTGAATACACTAAGTATGTTCAGGACAGAACTCAGTCAGTGAAGAGTAAGTATTACCTATCAGGCTGTGCTGAATGCACATAGGACCTGACTTAGGCCTTGGTTCAGTTCACCTGAATCCTGTAAGTCCGAAGCAAAAAGGTAACACATACTGTGCTGAATAACCTATCAGGGTGTGCTGTATGCACCTAGGACCTGACTCAGGCTGTGGTTCAAATCACCTGAATCATGTCAGTCCAAAGCAGAAGGTTATTTATGCTATGGGACAAGAGACAAAAAGAATGTCAGTAAGACTCCATTAAGGCACACATTCAGACTGAGTTATTACAAGAGACTCAGAGCATTGAATGTACGAGGAAGGATAAATGTCTGAAGGTCAACTAGCCGTTATAGCGGAGAGCCAATGATCTTTCGACACGTAAGCACGGAGTCTGCGCAGCATTTAATGCGGCATTTAATGCGTCTCAAAAGGTTGCAGGTGATGTGACAACTTGCCAGAATAAGCATGGCGGGTAGGTCAAACAGTATTTCTAGCCTGCAATCTACCTAAAATAGGAAAGATTTGATTTGATCTCCTCCAACGGATCTATTTTGAATCTTGCCTATAAATATGGAGAACCTTGCACCCATTCAAGGTTAACGGGAAATTTCCAAGAGAACTCTCAAGAATCCAAGAACACAAAGCATATCATAAACAACACTCTGCAATTAAATTTCCCTAGTGTTGTAGTAGGATTCACTCTGTATTTGCTTAGATCGATAGCTCTAATATTTAGCACTGATTTGTATTGCTAGAGCTATCTTAGTTGGAAACCAGAATACCAAACCTCTCAAAGTGTGAGATAGGTTGGTTAGAAGGACTGGGACTTGTAAAACGCCCAGGGGTCAGTTCCTAAGAGAGGAAGTTGGCTACTCGTGTCCCTTGACACGTAAAACCCAAGTACCTATCCTCAGGGTTTTGAGGATAGCTTTCTGTTAAATCAGGTCGTGGACGTAGGAGTTGGTTATCTCCGAACCACGTTAAAAAGTCCCATGTGTGCTGATTTACTGTTTTGTTCAGGATCATAAATGTCATCATATTAAACTGAACATACTGCATTGGTTTTAACTTTAGGACTGAACCAATCATCCTGAATCTGAATACTGTGCACTCAGCCTTAACCACCAATTTACTAAGCAACTCAGAGAAAATGTTTTCAGAAACTAAAACGAGTAGAATCTAAGGGCTCACTTTTCGCACGTACTCTGACTCACTGAGATAGTAGTCCAACTGACTCGCTTCAGAGCAGTCAGTAGGTTTGTTATCTCTACTGAGCCTCCGAGCACTTCACTCACACTCAGCTTATCTGACTCATTACTGAACCGTCCCTGCTGCCCCTGCGGACATTCAGCATACTGAGTACTTCAGGGAATCCTGACTGAGTGCGTTAGAAGCATTTTTCTGAGTCTTTCAGAAAAATCTGACATCAGTGTATTCCCCCCCCATACACTGATTTACCTCGTTTCGGGACCAACAGTGTATAAAAACAGTCCACTAATTAATACTAAAACCATTTTCTTTAATACTATTATCTTGCCAAACCATCTAAGACCTCTATATACTCAATTAAATCATATAAAATATGTTCTAGACACTTGCCACAAAAATCCCATTTAGAAACTCATGAAAAGCTCGTAAAACATAGTTAAAGGACTAATTTCAAGCTATAGCTTTAAAATGATTTTGCTCCAGGTTTTAAGACCAAAATAACTTAATATTTCATGGTAAATAAACTGCCAAAATTTCGAATATAGCTGGACAATAATTTTTGTATTTTTAAAACAAGAATTTTGAGGACTAGAAACACATAAAGGACTAAAATCAGTTCCTCGACTTCTACTGAGTAAAAACTCACGAAAATTGGTCAACATGCCTCTTAAATCATGGCAAACATTCTGGTAAAATTTCATAATTTTTAGAGTTATAAAACTAGACTTATCGAGCATGCAATTCTAAGGACAATATCTAATTTCTTAAGAACAATTAAGCACATAAATCAACACTTAGTCATGCCAATAAATTCGACCATCAGCTGCTAACTAAATAAAATAATTTCATCAACTTAAATCCTAAAATTCATGCAAAGTAACACATAATAATAATAATAATAATAATAATAATAATAATAATAATAATAATAATAATAATAATAATAATAATAATAATAATAACAATACCTCATAAAATTCATAATAAAGTCACATAATTCATCAAACCATAGCAAATCCTAAATCAATCATCTACGTGTCCATGCACTCATCGAAATAAAACATGCAAACGTCCAATCTTGTGGCAAACATAAAGGTGCTGAAAAACATTAATAAAATACTTGCAACTTAATAAAATAAAGCCTACTTGGTAATTAATAAAAATCTTCATCCATTAACTCTTCTTTACTCGCATCGCACCCACCTTCCTCCGCATCGCCAATCTCGTCATCTTACTATTGAAAATCTGAAAATATTATTCTGTGAAGGGGTGAGTAATTATAAAATAATCACTCTGTGGGAATAGTTAGTTCGAAGTCTAAATATAAAGGACACAAAAATATGTAAACATACCCCTGGTTCTTAACATTTGATACGACTCTCGTATCCATACTTTTTGTACTATCTGAGTACCATATGCATTATCTGAATGTCTTTAACATAGATTGACGATAGCTGATCATCCTTAACATATTTGGCACATAAAACACATAATTGCATCAAACTAAACATTTAAAAATCGAACTAGAAGGTTACCACTTTTCACCGTTTAAACCCCCACATTTTCTTGTCTTGAAAATAGAGAAGTGTTGTACGTTGGCTTGCTAACTCATCGAAATCCTACTCCTTCTTGCTCTATGAACCTCACGAAATCCTACTCCTTCTTGCTCTATGAACCTCACGAAATCTGCCCTCTCTCTTGCTCTACAAACTGCCGAAAGTTTGGTCCTAGAACTTCATGAAATTGCCGATTTTTGGGTGCTATAGTGGCTGCCGAAATTTAGGGTGTCTAAGGGTCTTAGAGTCTTGATCAATACATATTTATAGAGTTGGAAAAAGTGTTTAAAGGGCTGAATAAGGCCTTGGCCGAATTTCACAAGGAAAGGAAAGAAATTGGCCCATAATCTTGATGTATTTCTATTTCCATACTTCGCAACTTATTTCCTTATTTAACAAATCTTTACTAACTCTTTATTCTTGTGATACTTAACCTTCAAGCATGTATTTTTCTTGCATAAGAATATGACTTATTTCCATAAATAAAGATACTAGAAATCCATGTCTTAATACCTTGTAATTTTCGAAAATTCCCTAGTGTATAAGACTCCATATTTTCAAAAATATTATTAATACTATCCCAAGTATTATTTAATCCTATTCTTGGTCAAAACCTCATAAACTCAAATCCCTAAAATTAATTCCTCAATTACTAACATGCCCTTAATGAATTAATACTTAAGGAAATACTATTCTTAGAGGACTAATACTATAACCTCAACAATAATACTTCTTTTCCCTTCTTTAATAATTTTCGAACTTAAAACTATCTTAAGGGTCCAATTAACACTAATTGGGACAACTAGTACTAAGCAAACAAATAAAAAATACTAAAGCATAACAACTTAAAGGACTAAACCTTAAACACACACAAAACTCACGCCCAAAACAATAAATAAATGGACGAAAAAGCTGCTGTCTATTTGGGGAGTTACACCGCGCGACGACGCCCTCCACCGCCACAGTCGGCCGCCTCCACACGATGAGCAGGCAATGAGCGTCGTTTGCGACGTGCCCATATCTGGTCATGATTTTTCACCATATCTGACCCCACTATTATCGTGAAAACCTTCACCACATCTGCCGAATTTTACAATCATAAACCCTTATTGCAAATGGGCCTTCCCTATTCTAAATTGGCCTTTATTGATTGAGTCCATTTTTAAATTGATTGGGCTTGTATTTTTTTTGTAAGGGCCTTGATAATTCATTTAAGCCTTAATTTATTTTTGGGCCCGAAGTCCAATTAATAAATGTCATATTAATTGAAACCCAAAAATTAATATCCCCTAAATTAATTAATTAATTTTTTTTGTCTTAGCATGCTTATTTTTCTTGAGCCATTATATAAAATGTTATAAACCACTAATTTTATTAGTGCCACATTATAATAAATTTTTATTTAATTTTTTTTGTAGCAAAATATGTCTGACATCACTAAACGTGAATTTGATGAATTGACACTTGATGACCATAACTTCTTGACATGGGCTCTCAACGTTGAATTCCACTTAGCCTCTAAGGAACTTACTGACACCATTAGACAAGGATCGAAATCCACACTTGCCCAGAAGGCACAAGCTCTAATTTTTTTGAGACACCATCTCAACAAAAATCTAAAAAATGAGTACCTCACTAAAAAGGATCCAACTGTTCTGTGGAGATCCCTGAAGGATCGTTTCCAACAACAGAATGATGTGATCCTTCCCCAAACCCAATATGATTGGTTAAATCTCCGCTTTCAAGATTTTAAATCTGTCACGGAGTATAACTCAGCCCTACATCACATTGTTTCTCAGCTAAGGCTTTGCAATGAAACAGTCACTGGTGCTGAGTTAATTCAAAAGACCTTATCCACTTTCCACGTAAACAATCTTGTACTCCAACAGCAGTACAGGGCCAAAGACTATCAAACCCATTCTGAGCTAATTTCTGCACTCCTTGTTGCAGAATAATATAACCAACTGTTGATGAAAAATCATAATATAAGACCAGTTGGCTCACAAGCAGTGCCAGAAGCACATGTTGCTCGAAAAAACTTTAGAGGCCGTAAATGTGGAAAGGGAAATGATGCGAATACGGGCCGCAGATCGACCCGAAGTCAAGCCCACGGTAGGGGACGAGGCCGAGGTCGTAAGGATGCACAACAAAATGATGTCCAAACTAAAGGACATGACAAAGGTGCACCTCAAGTCCAAAAATCTACTCAACCATCGAGCTCACATTTTCAGAACAAACATGTCTGTTACAAATGTGGATGCGATGACCATTGGTCTCGCACGTGTCGTACTCAAAACCATCTAGTGGAAGCTTATCAATGTATGCTAAAAGACAAAAAAGGGAAGACTACTCAAGGTGAAACACACCACACCGACCTACTTGAAGCAGACTTTGACAAAGACAAAGATGACCTCTTGGGTGAAGATATGACTGTTGACGACTTTGGAGACAATGAGTGATCGACACCTACATGCTGTTATTTGTTTTTTTATGATTAGACTTCAGTTGCTATTTGCTTTGGTTGTCCAGCATGTTTGACTGGCTTTGCTTACATTATGTTGCTTGATACTTTTTGACATTATGGTTTGCTTATCGATGCTTTATTTTTTTCAGTCAACCTCAATTGTCGATCACTATAGTCTACAAATTAACACGTATTTGATAGAGTAGGACCTAAGTGATTCCTTGTGTGGCTGATAAATCAACGTCTGTAATCTTGGTTCTCCTTAACATTCCTCATATCGAAACGTATAACTGTGTGCTTATGGAGATGAATAACTTGTGCCTAGTAGATAGTGCTACTACACATACTATCCTAAAAGATAGAAAATTTTTCCAAACATTAATTGAAAAGAAAGGAAGAGTGTCACTACAATTGCCGACGATAATATCCAAATAATTAGCTCCGGAAGAGCCTCGATAATCCTCCCTATGGGTACTGAATTAACAATTGAAAATGCTTTATTGTTTCCACAATCAAAGCGTACCCTTCTCAGTTTTAAAGATATTAGAGCAAATGACTATCATATTGACATGGATACTGAGAACAATAGTGAATATCTCTTGATGACTCACTATTTAGATTGTTGAAAATATATTGTCGAAAAACTTCCTTCTTTCTCGTCAGGCTTGTATTACACATACATCAGACCTTCAAATCTCCATACAACTTTTAACTTAAAATTCCATGATCCAAATTCTTTCATATTATGGCATAAGCGGTAAGGACATCCAGGAAAAAATATGATGCGTCGGATTTTATGTAATTCAATTGGCTATAATATTATAAATAATAGAATCCCTTCTGTTAACGGATACATATGTGATGCATACACAATGAGTAAACTAATAATACGACAGTCTCATACTAAAGTAAGAACTGAATCTCCTAAATTTCTTGAACGAATTCAAGGAGATATTTGTGGACATATACACCCTGCTTTTGGACCATTCCAATACTTTAGGGTCCTTATTGATGCTTCCACTCGGTGGACTTATGTCACTTTGTTATCCACCCGCAATACTGCTTTTGCAAAGCTTATTGCCCAGATTATTGAATTAAAATCACAATTCCCAAATTATCCAATCAAATCCATTCGAATGGACAATGCCGGTGAATTCACCTCGAAGGCATTTGATGATTATTGTCTGGCATTGGAATTAAAGTGGAGCATTTGGTCCCTCACATTCATACTCAAAATGGTCTAGCCGAATCGTTAATCAAACGTCTTAAATTAATCGCTAGACCATTACTACAAAACACCAACTTACCCATTTCATGTTGGGGGCATGCAATTCTACATGCATCATCACTTATCCAAATCCGACCAACTACATATCATTAATATTCCCCTTTACAACTTGCGCATGGAAATGAACCTAACATTTCCCATCTGCGTACATTTGGTTGTGTAGTGTATATTTCAATACCACCTCCAAAGCGAATCTCTATGGACCCAAAAAGGAAACTAGGTATTTACATCGGTTTTGTATCTCCTACTATTCTGAACCTAGACCCTTTAACTGGGGATCAGTTTACGGCCTGATTCGCTGACTGCACATTCGATGAAGATCACTTTCTGGCATTAGGGGGAGATAAAAATACAAATGTAAATAAATGCCGTGAAATTACTTGGAATGTAAAAGATCTTCAATACTTAGACCCACACACTAGTCAATCTGAATTTGAAGTTCAAAAGATAATAAACTTGCAATACTTAGCAAGTAACCTGCCAGATGCATTCACTAATCATAAGGTGTGACTAAATCGCATATACCTGCTGTAAATGCGCCTCAAAGGGTACAAATCCCTTTGAAATCAAATACCCCCACACGCCAGAAGCGTAAAGGAAACTTTACTACAAAGAATCAAACTCACGAAAGAGTAAAGCTAGCAAAAATACTAAGTCACCCTTGAAATCTCCTGAAGAGATTCGTCCTGAAGATGAGAATCCTAGTCAAAATACACGTGCACAAGCAAACAATGACACTAGGATTGCAGAACCACAAGAGCAATATTCTTTGGGAAATGAAGAGGATCTGGTTGATGTAAATATCGAAGTTTCAACAAACTTCATAAATACAGGAGAAACTTATAATAGAAACACTACTGTTGTCGATAACATATTTGCAGCCACAATTGCCTTCTCTATTTCAAATAATGATCTAGATCCTGAACCCAAAACTATATCCTAGTGCCGGAAGTGCTCCGATTGGGTGAAATGGGAAGCAGCAATTAAGGCAGAGCTAGACTCGCTAAATAAATTAAAAGTATTCGGTTCCATCGTACGTACTCCGAAAAATGTTTTCCCTGTAGGATACAAATGGGTATTTTTACGAAAGCAAAACGAAACAATAAAATAATGAGATACAAAGCGAAGTTAGTAGCTCAAGGGTTTTCGTAGAGACCCGGTATTGATTTCGATCAAACCTACTCTCCTGTTATGGATGGAATAACATTCCGCTTCTTAATATCTCTGACAGTAAAATTAAACTTAGAAATGCAGTTAATGGACGTAGTTACTGCATATTTATATGGATCATTAGATACTGATATCTATATGAAAATCCCTGATGGATTAAAGATTCCCCAGATGCGGAATAATGAAAATCATAGTATGTTCAGCATAAAACTACAACGATCGTTATATGGTTTAAAACAATCAGGTCGAATGTGGTATAATCGACTTAGTGAATTCCTCCTGAAGAAGGAATACATAAATAACGAAGCTTTTTCTTGTGTATTCATAAAGAAATCACTTAATGGTTTTTGTATCATCTCGGTGTACGTTGATGATCTAAACATTATTGGAACAAGGAAAGAGATTGAAGAAGCAAGTTCAATCTTGAAAACTGAATTCGAAATGAAAACTTTGGGTAAAACCAAGTTCTGTCTCGGCCTGCAGATCGAGTACGTCCCTGAAAGAATACTAATACACCAGTCAACCTACTTAAAGAAAGTGTTGGAGAGATTCAACATGGATAAATCTCATCCACTAAGTACACCAATGGTTGTCCGTTCCCTCGAAGTGGAAAAGGACCCATGTAGACCTAAAGAAGATACCGAAGAGCTATTAGGACCTGAAGTTCCTTATCTTAGTGCAATTGGCGCACTGCTCTATCTTGCAAATTGCACTAGGCCGGATATTGCCTTTGCAGTGAACTTACTTGCAAGGTTCAGTGTCTCCCCTACGAGGAGACATTGGAATGGTGTGAAACATGTCTTAAGATATCTTCAAGGTTCGCAAGATCTTGGTTTGCTTTACCAAAGAAACCAAGACAAAACACTTGTAGGTTATGCCGATGCTGGTTATATGTTTGATCCCACAATGCAAAATCACAAACCGATTATGTTTTTCTCTGTGGTGGTGCAACCATTTCATGGAGATCTGTTAAACAAACTATGGTAACCACCTCGCCAAACCACTCAGAGATCATAACTCTGTATGAGACTGCACGAGAATGTGTTTGGTTGAAATCATAGGTAAAACACATTTACAACTCGTGTGGTAACCCTTCAAATGACTTAAACACTTCAGTAATTTATGAAGACAATGTTGCATGTATTGCTCAAATGAGTAATGGTTATGTCAAAGGGAACTTGACGAAACATATTTCCCTTAAATTCTTTTATCATCACGAACTCCAGAATAGTGGTGAGATAACGATAAAACAAATACGCTCAAGTGACAATCTTGCGGATTTGTTCACTAAATCCCTCGCTACTTCTACTTTTGAAAAGTATGTTCATGAGATTGGGATGCGTCGACTTGGAAGATCTTTATCTTCAGGGGGAGTATCAAATTCAAAACAATCCTGAAGATTAGATCCCGAAGATCAATTTTTATACTCTTCTCGTCAACTTTTATATTCTTCCAAGTTACTGTTATTATGTCTAAGGGGGAGTGTTATAAAATATATGATTAATATATTAATGGACATAATAATATATCTAGGTCCATTGAGCTGTAGGGATACTTTACTATTTATTCTTATATTCTTAACGTTGTAACACACAGAACATTAATGAGAGTATTATCAGAAATCTCCTGACTTGGTCGCCCCCAAACGTAGTCACCTTGTAATGAATTGGGTCAACAAACTCTTGCGTTCTTTATTGCGTTTATTATTTTACTCAAATTATAATAGTAGCAAATGCTGGTGGACACGGATACCAAACTCGTGTGTGGCATGCGGACTGAACATAAGTAATTAAAAATTATTTATTTTATTAAAATTTGAAGAGGGATTATGCTGAGGGATCAAGGAATAAACTGAAATTTAAGATTAACAAACACCAATTCTTGCGCCTCTCAGAAATTGGAGATAAATGTACTCCAAACACCAATTTTTTTTTTTTATATTTAAGAAAAAAGGGTTTATAAAATCGTAACACGCCTTGATTAGGGCAATTCAACTGAAGAAAAATTTGCGCGATTCAACTGAAAGAAGAAGAATGTCGTAGCCGTGTGAATTCCTTAGCAAAATTCCTTCAACAACCAGCAAAATCTGTCTTCATTTGATTTAAAATTGAAACTTTATGAAAAGGAGGTGCGATTTGGAAGAAGGAATAGCGTGCATTCTGCAGATTTCGCGCTCATATACTGTAATTTCAAGCTATTACTGATTCTGCAGATCTAGGTATGCCACTCGTCTCGTGAGGCTCGATTTTATTCTGTGGAAAATTTGAATTTTGGTTTAATACGGCTCCACTCGTCTCGTTTTGTCTGGTTTTGAATTTCTAGTGGTACCGGCATCTATGAAGTTTTTGACATGTTTCTGGATTTTACAATCAACGTTTCCTGGGTGCTGATAGTTGAAAATAACAATTAAACATACATGTATTATGATGAGTGATGGTCTTGTTTTGATATTAGGAAGTACCAGAGCTTAAAATTCTTAATGTAGCCATTCAAGCTAATATTCGGAGTCAAATAGTGGCTTCTAAAGACAATGATGATACATAGATTAGCTTTATATTGAGCATTGAGCTAAATTTATACTTAGAGTTGAGATAAATTCTAGTATTCTGCTTCCATTTACAGCATCTACATATTCTAGAAACATTCGTCATAGATACACAAAGTATTTAAATCTTCTTGATGCTTTAAAGGGTATGAATTGGAAACAGACATACTTATCGAGGCAAAAATGCCATTGCTTGTAGTCATAATGAGAGGAACACTAATTAAACGAACATGTTAATGTGATTAAAGGTGGATATCTTACCATTCATATGAATTACAGTATCTTTCTATTGTTATCATATTGTAAATGGGGCTTCATTCAAAATTTTATCAAATAAAGTTTTAAATCATCTCACTTGTGGTTGTTCATTCGAATTTGTTTGCAGGTTTTATTTGCTGATCTTGATTTGTGGAGTTGTAATTTGCAAGCAAAGACCAACAGTATCTGAATTAGATTTGCAGACTAAGCTATTGAGAGAGTATTATGGGATCTGACAAGCAGACTGTTGGTTTATTAGATACTTTAAACATGGAGACAATGAGGACTATATTCACTCATACATATCCATATCCGCATGAACATTCCCGGCATGCTGTCATTGCTGTTTTTATAGGTTGCTTATTCTTCATATCATCAGATAATATGCACACTCTTATTCAGAAATTAGACAGCAATATTAAGTGGTGGTCTATGTACGCTTGCTTGCTGGGCTTTTTCTATTTCTTTTCATCCCCATTCATAGGCAAAACGATCAAACCGAGTTATTCTAACTTCAGTCGCTGGTAGGTGATCCTTCTCCTTTTAATTCTTAAATCTCCTTGATTTCTCTTTCTGTCTTTAGTATCATCAAAAGAAAAGCATCCCAGTCTTGGAAAATGTCCTTCAATAATTTGAGTGTTTCACCTTTCAGGTATATAGCTTGGATATTGGTGGCTGCATTGTATCATCTTCCTAGTTTCCTATCAATGGGAGTTGATATGAGGATGAATCTTTCTTTGTTTTTAACCATCTACATATCTTCCATTTTATTTCTTCTTGTATTCCACATTATATTCATTGGTCTGTGGTACATTGGCCTTGTTGCTCGAGTAGCTGGAAGGAGACCTGCAATTCTGACAATTCTTCAAAATTGTGCTGTAAGACCCAATATATACATGCCTACTAATATCCGATTACTTGCTTCTTATTTTTGCTGTTATTGTTGTGTAGGTTATAAGTATAGCATGTTGTGTATTTTATAGTCACTGTGGCAACCGTGCTATTATGAAAGAAAAAACAACTGAAAGGATGTCTTCTGGTTGGTTTAGTCTGTGGAAAAAGGAAGAGCGGAATTCATGGCTTGCAAAATTTGTTCGCATGAATGAGTTTAAAGATCAAGTGTGCTCATCGTGGTTTGCTCCAGTTGGTTCTGCGAACGATTATCCATTTTTATCAAAATGGGTCATTTATGGAGAGGTATGGTTGTCTGCCGAGGCAGCAATTTCTTATCAAAATGACAAATCAGCTTATGTTGCTGACTGCATTCTTTTGTTGCACATTTTCAGCTGACTTGTAGCGGTGGCTCGTGTGCAGAATCACCAGCTGAAATTTCACCTATATATTCACTATGGGCCACTTTTATTGGTCTCTACATTGCGAATTATGTTGTGGAAAGATCAACAGGGTGAGAACTAAAAAAGACCTTGCTATAATACATCAACATTTTGTTTTGTTGTGTTTTTATATATGTTCTAGTAGCATGTCGTGCCTTTAATGTAGCTGAGGTCAATACTGGAGATCATAGATAAATGATGATGCCTGTGGGTTATCTATGATGCCTGTGGGTGGAGTTCGGTTGGTCTAGGTTGGTTAATTTCTTAATTTCTTGCTATAACTGAGGAATTGTTGCCAAACAAGTGCAAGAAATGTTAATCAGACATTAGTGTGTTTATTCTACACATTTCTTGTTATTAAGTTGATCGAGGTTGTGTATCATTCAAATTTTGCAATTTGCAAAAAGAGAGTATCAACTGTGTCCACCCCCCCCCCCCCCCACTCCAATCTTTTTGGTTGATTAATCTGATAATTTTTAACAGTTGGGCCCTTACTCATCCCGTGTCACAAAAAGAATCTGAGAAGTTGAAAAAGAAGCAAATGCAACCTGACTTTCTGGATATGGTTCCTTGGTACTCAGGGTACCTCCTCTTTCTAGCTATCTCTCACTCTTGACACACTGACACAGCTCTTTTTATTACCCGATGACATTTTGAATCGTAATAGTTGTCTTTACATATGATATAGGACTTCTGCTGATTTGTTCAAGACAGTATTTGACCTGCTGGTATCAGTGACTGTGTTTGTTGGCCGTTTTGACATGCGTATGATGCAGGTACTTGCATGATTGTTAGTAAGTACTCCCTCCGTCCCACAAGAATTTGCAGACTTTCCTTTTTGGGATGTCCCACAAGAACTTGCAGACCAAAAAATAAAATTCTTTCATAAACTCCACCCTCACAATATTTACATATGTACACAAAATGCCATTACTTTTTCACTTTTTAGGCCCACATTACACTCAATCCAACTAACTTCCTTACTTTTTGCATAAAGTTTTACCAAATTACCCCTAAAAACACTATTTTTTTTTTAACTTTATTCCATTTTTTTCTTAATATGTGCCCCTCCCCCCTTGCAAGTTTCTATGGACGGAGGGAGTACTAAATATTAAACAGTACTTCTTGAATGATGGGGAAGTTTCATATTCGTTTTTTGCCCCTACTTTTCATATTGCAACTTTAATACTTCTCTTTTAATCTTAGTTTGAATTTTTTCACCATTTACCCGAAAGTGTTTCTCTTGATCAAGACATTAATAATTGCAGAAAGAGTTTTTATATGAATGTGCTCTAGTATATTTATCTCTATAAAAAAGAATTCCTTCTTGATTTCTCATTTTTTGGTTGGTTTTACTGCAATATTCAATTATGTATTGTAACCTTATGCTAGGGCTACTTGCTACGGCTTCTAATCCTGATATTATCCCATCTTTCAAAATTTAGGCCGCAATGAGCCGTGTTGAAGATGAAGCTAAGAAAGAAGATCTCTTGTATGACCAGTTTAGTGAACGTGAGGAACTGTGGTTTGACTTTATGGCTGATACAGGTGATGGTGGAAATTCTTCTTATAGTGTGGCAAAGCTTCTTGCTCAGCCATCACTTAGGATTCACAGTGATGATTCTGTGATTACACTGCCACGGAGTAACTTGCTGCTTATCGGGGGTGATCTTGCGTAAGCTCAATAAGCTTTCTTCCTGCTTTCTACTTTATCTTGCTTTTGTCTGAGTATTAAATACTATTCTGACCCACTAAGGTCCTTTTTTTGTTTCACGAGTACTGGATATGAGTTCAACATGACTTGAGAATAAAATTTGAATTTATTCATGTTGAGTTGTTGATTAAGTGATTTTCCTCCCTTATTTTATTTGATTTTGTAATTTTGTGTACAACCTGATTTGCTGGATGGCCACCTGGTTTATATTGCTGGTAATATACTTAATTGGATGTCAGATTTGGTTTTCAGGTATCCGAATCCATCTGAATTTACATATGAGAGACGCCTTTTTCGTCCTTTTGAGTATGCTCTTCAGCCTCCTCTCTGGTATAAGGAAGAACATATAGCTGTAAATAAACCAGAATTGCCTGGTGGGATCTCATCATTGAAGCAGTATGACGGGCCTCAGTGCTTTCTCATACCTGGAAATCATGGTTGGTTTTGGTTGTCTAGTAGCTCTGCTATTAGTTTTTGTTGTAGTTATGCAATCTTTTGTTCTTTATCAAGAGAAAAAGAAAACGAGGAGGAAAAAGACTAGTGTTGCTGACATTGTGTGTTTGTTTTCAACTGCCGAATGCTACTTTAAAACAATCTAAGCTGTTCCTTTGATTTGTTGCTAGTATACTTTTGGTATGATGTCACATCTTCTATTGTTGCAGATTGGTTTGATGGGCTTCAAACATTTATGCGATATATTTGTCACAAGAGCTGGTTAGGTGGATGGTTTATGCCTCAGAAGAAAAGCTATTTCGCCCTTCAGCTACCAAGAGGATGGTGGGTCTTTGGACTTGACCTTGCTCTTCACTGCGATATTGATGTATACCAATTCAAATTCTTTACAGAGCTGATCAACAAAAAGGTAACATTTCTTAAGATTTGACTTCATTTGTTATATTAGTGATTGGTTTTTGCCAAGTGTGACACAAAACAATTTTCTTTTTTAATAGTTTACTATTTTGGTTTCTCACATAAGGATAAGGTACAAGTTTTATGCAAGAGGGATTTGCAAGATCTGTACTTAATGATAACTATCACATATTACCCCATAATAGCCTGACATACAAAAGTTCGATGCTAATTGAATTAGCTATTGAAACCTAGAGGCTAGAACATAGTTTCAATGGTTATATTATTAGAACGTTGTATGCTTAAGAATATCCACTACACCCTTGGACCTCCCTGCAAAACTTCTAATGCATTCAAGTCAATGAATTTGAGGTTTTTCACTCATTTGCAAGACTGGAGAACATCCGTAATTTATCATATGTGCATTTCCAAAACTAAAACACGGACACTTGATCATAACAACTACATAATTTAAAATTAGGCTACAAAAATTTCTGAATGCATGGGCATATGAATAAACTTCTATCCTGAAATAAATGCTAGAAAGCACATTCTATTTGAAGTCATCAGTAACATCTTTCAATTCAGTAAGTTGATTAACCAGGTCCCTTTCAGTAATAAATCTTGTTTCCGGAAAATATTCTTAAAATTTGGCTATTAAGATAGATAATGTAGTTTATCTTGCCTTTCATACACACAAATTATAGTATTGGTATTACTGATTCTTGCTACATTTTTAACCTCACGTATTTGCTACTCTTTGTTGGGACAACGTGTCCTGCTATGTTCCTTACCTACTCAACCTCCATCAGTTACCATATGTCAAATTCTAATACATTAATATTACTACTTCTGTTATTGTTAATGTAATTTTATTTTTTATTTTTAATTTGGTATGGTAGCATGATTATGAATCTTGAAGCTTTAACCAGTACCTACAGTCTTGGCAATAATCATTTCGTAACATAGAGGGAAACACTATGTGGGTTCTTGTGACAAGTTCAAATTCTGTTATGGCTTATGAGTTGAAAAAGTTCTCTTGGAAAGATAGGAAGTGTTAAATAGGCTAACTTTGATCCTTTTCCCTATCAAAAATCTATGTGGGTTCTCATATCTGCTCCTAGTTGAATTGAAAAGGAAATAAGGGTTAAAACTTATTTGTGTCATGCAAACAAAGATGCATATGGGTGGTACCTTGCTTGAGGAACACACTAGTGCATTTGCTCTACAACAAGTGAAGAAAGTAGCTAAATATATTTGTTTTTCTTAACGAGAATATGTTATTAGCCAAGGTTACAAGTTTCAAGTTTGTCATTGATAAGATTGAATTGCCTCGCGAAACTCAGTGGTACTAGAAGTGAATTTGGCAGATTTTTGAGCCAGTTTTTATCTAAGACAAATTAATGTCTGTAACTGTAGGGCTAATTCTGGGGATGAGTTGTTATTTATGCTTGGGTTGTTTATAGTGATATAACACAAAGCTTCTCTAATTGAAAGTTGAGTTCTTTTCATGTTACCATCAAACCTTGAATCCCATTTGAACATATTCTTTACACATGATGATACTTGATGTTTCAAACTTTCATCCCATAAAAGGTAGTTAGATATCCATTTTGACCTATCAACAGTGTGCCACATTTTTTATTGCATTAAATCATATATTGCTGATGAATGAAAAGGATTATCAAGCAATCACTTTTTCGAATCTTCAAAGATGAAGTCTTTGAGTGAAAATTGTCTTGTTAGTTTTAGAAAATAATTGCTATATATTTCTTTGGTTATTTTGTTTTTATCATTTCCTCCACGTCCCTAGTTTTCTTTACATTGTTTTTTAATAATCATTTAAGGTTATGTTTATATATTACGTACAAGTTTTTTTCCAGGTGGGGGAATATGATTCAGTAATCATAATGACCCATGAGCCTAATTGGCTTCTCGATTGGTACTGGAATGATGTCACTGGGAAGAATGTTACACATCTAATACGTGACCATTTAAGAGGGAGGTGTATGCTCCGAATGGCTGGGGACTTGCATCATTACATGCGGCATTCCTATGTTCCTTCAGAGAAACCTGTATATGTGCAACATTTGCTTGTTAATGGTTGTGGTGGAGCCTTTTTGCATCCAACTCATGTTTTCAGCAATTTCAACAATTTATATGGGACATCTTATGAAAGCAAGGCTTCTTATCCATCTTTTGAAGACTCAAGCAGGGTACATAAACTGTTGCATAGTTAATCTACATCTACTTGATCACGTGGTAACCTCTCTGGTGACATGTTAAAAACTTCGATGCAGATTGCTTTAGGAAACATATTGAAGTTTCGAAAGAAAAATTGGCAATTTGACTTTATAGGTGGCATTATATACTTCATCTTGGCCTTTTCCATGTTTCCACAGGTAAAATATTATGCTGGTATTAATCTATCAATCAAAAACTGAGGCAACTGCATGCTTTAACTTAAAAGCTTACAAAAGGGATAACTAATTCCTTTCTCTGTCCTTCTAGTGTAAGCTAGATCACATCTTGCAGGATGATACATTTTCTGGTCACATAAAGAGTTTCTTTGGCACTGCATGGGAGGCTTTCAGCTATATGCTTGGACATTCATATATATCATCAGTCGGTGCTTTCTTTCTATTGGTTGCTGCTATCATATTTGTGCCTTCAAAAGTGTCTCGAAAGAGAAAAGTAATAATAGGTGTTCTCCATGTTTCTGCACACTTATTTTCTGCCTTGATTCTGATGTTACTCATGGAATTGGGTATTGAGACTTGCATCAGGCATAAATTGTTAGCAACTTCAGGTGACTGTTGTTTCCAAGTACTGATATAATCATATTTGTAGTTGGCCTTGTTTTCTTGATTTCCTGGGTTTTTCTTTTGTAACTTAATGACCATCATTCCACTGAGATATGCTATATTTAATTGGACACCTAGGATGCCTACTTGAACTGAGTATTGTTGCACTTATTTGTTTTTTTTGTGGATCTGAATATGCTGCTGTAGTGTAATTTAATTTTCATTGAATATGATCAGCCTGTCCATAATGTTTGTGCACCATCATATCCATTCGGTGTGACCTTTTCATTATTTGCAAAATCAAGAACTAACACTACTTGAGTTCTATACCAGAATTAGTCGTCGTATCCATTAGGCGTCCTTTCTGGTTTTGACTGCATTTATTCATCGACAGTCGTTATTTTAGTCTTTTGAGTATGGCAAAATGGAATATAGCAGTTCACCACATATGGAATATAGTCACTTTGGTATATAAAAATACAAAGACATCCTTTTTTATTGTAAGAGAAACACGCCTCTCTCCACGTGTCTCACGAAGCTCTAGACAGTGTCTTGTGAAGCTAGAGAAGGCCACTGTCTCAAGTTTCTTCTTATATGAGGTTGCTTGTGGAGAGAGTGTTTCATAGGATATTGATTTTTGACTCATTAAGGGTATCTTGGAAACAAAATGGCTAGATTTCTTTTTTTTTTTTTTTGGTTTGGGAGTAGATGGCCATTTCCAGTTCTCTGGGCAACAAAAAAGGTTTAGAAACTCGTCAGTTAATTATCTAATTGTGTTGTAATTTCTATAATGCTTCGTAAGGATGTCCGGAGCTGATCCACTTAAACTTTGATCTCAGGTCACCACCATACTCTATATGAATGGTATCGATCGGTGGAGAGCGAGCATTTTCCCGATCCTAGTGGCCTTCGGCCACGTATTGAGCAATGGACATTCGGTCTTTATCCAGCGTGCATTAAGTATCTGATGTCCGCATTTGATATTCCTGAGGTCAATATACAATCCCAAAACTATCCTTCTCTGTCTCACTTCCGTATCATAGCGGCATCTGATCTTCATTCATACATATTCTTTGTAGGTGATGGCTGTGAGCAGAAATAATATCTGCCAAAACGGGATGGATTCAGTTTCACGAGTAGGAGCAATGATTTATTATGCTTCTGTCTTCCTTTATTTCTGGGTCTTTTCAACTCCTATAGTTTCATTGATTTTCGGAAGCTACCTTTATGTTTGCATCAATTGGCTTCATATACACTTTGACGAGGCCTTCTCGTCACTCCGCATTGCTAACTACAAGTCGTTCACTCGCTTCCATATCAATCTAAAAGGCGATCTGGAAGTTTTCACCCTTGCTGTAGATAAGGTAAGGAATAGTCACCCACTCTACTTCTTTTCTTGAATTCCTTTAGCATGCCTTCGTTTATGTCTAAGCCTAACACGTTTAGTACCATTCTTGGACTAGTAAGGATTTATTTATCGGTGTAATGCCTTCAGGTGCCGAAAGAGTGGAAACTGGACCCAAGTTGGGAAGGGGAGTCAAAACTACAACCGAATGTTAGTCACTTGAGAAGATTTCCAAGCAAATGGCGATCAATTTCGTCTCAACAAGATCCAGTCAGCACCGTAAAGATTGTTGACCACTTTGTTATTGAACAAACATTAAAACCTACTGGCCAATTCAGGCCTGCTAATGCTAATGGATCAGCTGCTCATTGATCAAAGTTAGTTGTAGTATGCTTTAGGATCGCCTACACTTAGAAAGAAAGAAACAGGACATGTGTACAAAGTTTGTATGTATATTTGAAACGAAGAAAAGAAGAAGAAAATCCATTTTTGTAAGGATTCCGTCGTCTTCTTTTACTTATTGCCTTGTTCTTTCTTTGCTCTCTAAATCTCTTAAATTTGTATGTGTATTTATATATATATGTTTCTTCTAGTGTTGAAAATGACGAGTCTATTTTTCTTCGTTAAAGTTTGTCACTGTCCTGGTGATTCGATTATTAGTTTATGTAGGGTGTGTTTGCTTCAAAGGATATAAATATAGTTGTAGTCGACCTCAATTATGTGGGAGGGCTTTGCTTGTTTGTTTTGTTTATAATTTGTCATCCATTCCACCAAATTGCCTTATATCCTCCATCCTAAAAATATTTTTATGGTAGGAGATGATACATCCTTTAAGAAAAAGGAGTGTGTATGGTTAAATAATAAAATAAAATGATATGCATTTTATTGATTTTTATTAGTAAAATTTTTTAAATGATTAATGTTGAGACCTAAAAAAAGAAAAGTTGTAGAAGTAATTATGTGACGGATGGAGTAATATTTAGGGATTAAAGATTTATATATCCAACAAGTTAATATTAATTAGAGGGGGTGTTTGGTTTAATACTTGTGAAGGTGATTAATGATAATCAAAATTATAGTGTTAGCTTGGAATGACTATACTATGACTTTAATTTTTAAAGACTAAGAAATCTACCATAATTTAACTATTTGAAAACTATGAGTTTCATTTCATGCTCTTTCCATTCCTTACAATTATATCAAATGTTCCCAAAATTTGATTTAGACAACTTGCAAATTTTAATATTAATCCTATGAATTTGATTTGATTTTAAATTCAGACATTTTACCTGCTATAGTAGGTAAATTATCTGTTGATCATAGCATAGGGTATTCCCTCTTGATTTTTTTAAAATTGTCACGTGTATAATATTTAATATATGTAATGATAATTGTATTTTTTAATTACATAAATGGACTCGAGATTTTACGTACATGTTATGGGTTGATCCTTTTGAATTCAAGTCCCAATTCACACACACACTTGTTATTCAAATTTTCCAAATGATGTACGAGATATTGTTCGTGACTTCATCTTCTCCAGGAACCTAAATGCAGGCATGTTCAAAATCCCAAACCATTCTTCTAATAAAAGAAATAAAAAAATAAAAAAAATAAACAAATCGCAACACACACATCTCCTTGTGCCTCAAAATCATTGTAGCCTATGCGAATGCACATACTGATATTAGTCCTATTTCCCAAATTATTATTCTTGTCCTCAATTGTCTACATGCTGCATTGAAGGTCGGAATCGATAAAAATGTGGCCTTAAATCAGCACTAAGACTACCCACATCTATAACCCAATTTAACTCAACCTAAAATAAAATATTAATTTCTCTCTCCTCCACATATACAACCTATAACTAAATTCAATTTTATTCTTTTTATACTCACATCTACAATCCAACACAACATAAAATAATTAATATTATTTTATTATTTATTAATTATATATAGTTTTAAATTAATATTTTGATATATTTATAATGTGTAAAAATATATACTCCCTCCGTCCCAGAGGAACTTGCAGGTTTTCCTTTTCGGGACGTCCCAGAGGAACTTGCAAGGCCAAAAATGGAAACACTTTTATAAACATCACCCTCACAATATCTACATATTTACACAAAATGTCACTACTTTTTCACTTTTTAGACCCACATTACACTCAATCCAACTAACTTGACTTTTTACATAAAATTTTACCAAATTAACCCTCAAAACACCACTTTTTTTACTTTATTCCTTTTTTTCCCTTAATTTGTGTGCCCTCCACCCCTTGCAAGTTGCTCCGGGACGGAGGGAGTATAAACTAATTATCATATACTATTAAAAAAATTATCATAAATTCAAAATAAGACACAATAACAAGAGTTATTTTCCAAGTCATACATGATAAACTAATTTAACATGTTATAATAGTTTGGATAACAGTTGATTTAAAAAAATAATCAGAATAATTTGGATCCATAAAAGAAATTAAGAGATAAAATAATAAAAGTAGAGGAGATAATAAAGAATATAAAATTGTAGTTCAAAGTATGTCGATATTGATGTCTATTTATAGAGAATTGAAAAATATGAATTTTAATATATCTTTTATTTTTTAATACATATTATTCACAATATTTATAAAATATATTTTGTTTATATAAAATTTAATTAACCAACATGTGATTGAATAACCTAAAACTCTCCTTTGGTTGGGCAGGTACCAAGGCTGCTCGTTGAATTTGTTAATTTCATTTTCTTTTAAAAAAAATAATAATTAAGTGACCGGTTGCTTTATTTGGAGCGATGGGAGAAGTCTAAATTGGTTGGGGTGCTACACAGGAAGGGGCACTTGACTTGACTTGAGACGTTGTCAATGCATTCATAAATTTTGAATACTACTTTTTTGAAAGGTGTGTTTTAAGCATCAAGGAACAGACAGTGGTGGTGACGGTATGTGGAGTGAGAGGAAATAGAGAGAGGAAGCAACGATATTAAGAGAGAGAGAGCAACAACAAGGGCGCGACGAGATTGAAAAAAAAGAAAGAAATATTATGGAATCCAAATTGCAATTTCAATCATTTCTCTCTGTCTTACCATTTTACCATATATTCATTGTTTGTCTGTATTTGTATGTTTTAGAGGTATACAAAAAAAAAAAAAGGAAGATGCACAACATTGTCCTTTACTCTATATAGTTGGATTATCTATTTTCCCTTTATTTTTGGGCTTGGGGAATTTGAGAGCATGTGAATTCATCTATAAATTAGGAATTTGGGTGCGCGTTCTTGATTTCGGTGCTCAATGTAATGGTTTAGATTCAATTTCTACAAATAGAATTGTTAGGTTCAATATAAAAATAATTTATGATAACCATATTATAAACAATTTTAAAATGAGCAACACTTGTGTAGAAATATCCATTTTCGAAAAATTCGCGGATCTAAACCGAGTCGGATCAGATTTGGACATTTTTTCCAAAATTCACGCAACTTGTAGTTCCAGGTTTTTTCGCTCCCATGTATGTTACAATTTGGGCAAATGCGTGTTACAATTAGGCAAAATCTGTGTTACTAATTCTTAAAAAATTAATTTTTTATACTTTTCAAGTAACTATAAAGAAAATATGTATTTCTGCAAGTATAAATATGTGTTACTTAATAAATTTTTTATTATCTTTGTTGATTTATGTTAATAATATATTTTTTCGCTCCCAGATATGTTACAATTTGAGCAAATGCGTGTTACAATTAGGCAAAATCTGTGTAATTAATTCTTAAAAAATTAATTTTTTGACTTTTCAAGTAACTATAAAGAAAATATGTATTTCTGCAAGTATAAATATGTATTACTTAATTTATTTTTTATTCTCTTTGTTGATTTATGTTAATAATATGTTTTTTTGCTCCCAGGTATGTTACAATTTGGGCAAATGCTTGTTACAATTAGGCAAAATCTGTGTTACTAATTCTTAAAAAAATAATTTTTCGTACTTTTCAAGTCACTATAAAGAAAATATGTATTTATGCAAGTATAAATATGTGTTACTCAATTTATTTTTTATTCTCTTTGTTGATTTATGTTAATAATATGTTATTCATGTACTTAATATATCATTTAATACCTTATATATGTTATATAAAATATAATATATATTTTTATAAGGATAAATAAATGTTTGTGTATATAGTAACACACATTTGATCTTGCAATAACACACATTTACTCTAATTGTAACATACATTTGCACTAACACACATTTACTCTAATTGTAACACACATTTACTCTAGATGTAACACACATTTGCAGTAACACAAATTTACTTCAATTGTAACATAAATTTGCAGTAATACATATTTACTCTAATTGTAACATTTATTTGTTCCTCAATTTGTGTTATTATATGAGCATATATGTGTTACTATAGGATAAAATGTATTTTTATTAAGAATAAATATGTGTTACACATACAATGTAACATATACATGTGTTACATTGAATGAAAAATATTTACTTCTACAAAAATAAATGAATATGTGTAGAAAACAACATTTAATCTGGTTGTAACACACATTTTGCCTTAAAGTAACATGCATTTGCCCAAACTGTAACATACCTGTGAGCGAAATCACAAGCTGCGCGAATTTTGGAAAAAATACTCAAATTCGACCCGACCCGGTTAAGACCCGCGAATTTTCAAAAATGGATATTTCTACGGATCTTAGATCCGTAGAAATTTGTATATAAGTTTTTGTCTTTTAAAATATCAAATATTTGGTTAAGTGTATCAAAATATAATCAAGAATTTTAAAAGTTGGGGTCAATAAAATCTATAAAAATTATAACATAATATTATTGACCTAAATTTTTATACTTTTGATGAAATTTTTGATACTCCTAATCAAATATTTAATACTTTAAAAAAGCTAGTGCTAAACTTATTATAAACTACAAAACTTTTCCCTACAATTATGTTTTATGCTGGAAAGGAGGAAGGTGAACTGCCTCTATTTTGTGTTTCAAGAAATCACATGAACTTTTTGCTAATTAGAAAGGTCTAAATTAGTGACGTGTTTGGCCAAGGCGACCGGATCGTCGACAATTGTAGTAGCAATTGCCAGCGAGAATTAAAGAAAAATATCATCTTGAGAGAGAATAGAACGTCAATTAATCCAAATCACACCATTTCTTTAGAACCCGACCCAAGACTCAATCTAGCACTCATGATCGTCACTTTTTGTTCTAAATTAATACAAAAATTTAAAAAAAGGAACCACGTATATATAGTAAGTTAATATTAATTTGAATTTAGTCCACACAACTTACACATTTCTTATATTAATCCTAAGAATGTGATTTTATTTTGAATTCAGACCTTTTATCTACTTATAGAAGGTATTATTCGATGATCACAACATAGTGTATTCCTTCTCGATTCTTTCGAATTATCACGTGTATAATATTCAACATATGTTATGATGATTGTATTTTTTTTAATTAAATAAATGGATTGGGAATTTACGTATCGATCGATCTTTTTGTATTTTTATTTTGGCTCTTGAATTCAATTTGCAATTCATATTCTTCTTCCAAATTGACGTACGAGACATTGTTCATCACTTTAGGAACCCCAAAATTGAAAATTCAGGGATGTTCAAAATCTCAAACCACTCTTATAATAAAAGAAATGAAAAATATTAAACAATCGCAACACACATATATACATGATCTCTTTGTGCCTCAAAATCATATTCTAGCCCATGCGAATGAACATACAGATATTAGCCCAAATTATTCTTCTCCTCAATTATCTATATAATTCGAAGGTTGACGGAAATAAAAAAAATGTGGCTTTCAATTAGCATTGGGGCGCTAGACACTGACACAATTGATTTGACACCATCAATCAATGCGAAAACTCGACTTTTCGACTATGTTTATCAACAAACCGTTACAATCCAATCCCTCAATAAATAATTAATTTCTCTCTAATTCACATACACAACATCTAACTCAATCAATCTTCATATTTTATCAAAAAACTCTCACGACCCAATCTCTTAATAAAATATTCTTTTTTTTTTTCACTATTTAATAATTATGTTTATCTATAATTAATTTATATTATATTAATAACATGATATATTAAATTATTTAATATTCAAAAAATATAAATATAATGAATTAAAAATTATCATACACTTAAAATAAAATTACTAGCTCAATAATAAAATTTAAATTGCAAAAATTTAAATACAATACTGTAAATAAATATATGAAGTTGCAAATAGATGCGTGAAATACAACAATACAAAATATAAAATTGTATATTTAATTATCAATACCAAATTTTTGCCATATATGCTCAATCAATCTTTATACAAAATGATATATTAAATTATTTGATATTCAAAATGTATAAAAATTAAGAATATGAGGTTGTGATTTAAAATGTATCAATATTGAACTCAATTTATAGAGATTTTTTTTTAATAAATTTTGGTATAATTTTTATTTTTTTTTATAAACAATTGTTCAAAATGTAAAATTTCAATATTTAAAAAAAGTATCATCACACCCAATCACAATGAGGCATGTGTCAAAACATAACCACCTCTTTCCTTGAAAACCGTGTCAAGATTTGGTTCTCCATGGCAAACGGTTTGTGTGATTTATATACAAAATTATGCAATTTTGAATTTATTTTATTTTATTTATTCCTCAAACGCTTCACGTGAACCAGCAATAAACATAGCCTAAAAGGCGGTCATCGAGGAACAAACAACAGTGGTGGCAACTGGAGTGAGGAAATAGAGAGAGAAAACAACGATATTAAGAGAAAGAGAGAGGGCAACGACAATGGCTAGAAGATTAAAAAGGAAAGAAATATTTTGGGATCCAAATTGTAATTCCAATCATATCTCTCTCATCTCTATCATATATTATTCCCTATCTATATTTGTAGGTTAGGTAGATACAAAAGATGCAGAACAATGTCCTTTGCTCTGTTTAGTTGGAGTATTTGTTTCCCCTTTAATTTTGGGCTTGGGGAATTTGAGCATCTGTAAATTACGGCGGTCAAATTCAGATTTTGGCATAGTTGTGACTCTTTGGTGTGGTCAATCTTTTTTGATTCTTCGATCACTTCTTCCTACGGCAGCATGTGAAATTCAGGTGGTTCAATGAGTTCTTCCAACAGTGAGCGATCATGACAACGATAATTAATAATGGTGGCTGCTTCTAGCGACTTTAGTATTCGATTGACGATGAGTGATGGTGGCTTTGATTGTGATTTCGAGTTAGCTTTGAATTTCTGATTGATGGATAGCCACGTGGAATTTTTTGATAGAATAAATATGTAAATATTAGTCCATAATTGTGTATATTAGATCTTTAATAGGTGTATTGTAGCTATCTAATCTTTTGATTATCACCTATGATTAAGGCTTGTACATCACTATATTTTTTTACCTCATTTGTGGTTATTCAAGGAGAATTATATTCTTTCATGGTATCAGAGCAACTCAACAGCTTCAAAGCCACATATCTGTTTGTCATTCTTGTTCTCTTGGGAAACATGTTAAATCTCCGTTTGATATTTCTTCTTCTGTTACTATGTTGCCATTTGATATTATACATAGTGATTTGTGGACTTCACCGGTTTTGAGTTCTATGGGTCACCATTATTATCTATTGTTATTGGATAATTACTCTAATTTTTTATGGACATTTCCTTTGTCTAATAAATCTCAAGTCTATTCTACTTTTATATCTTTCCACACATATATTCGAGCTCAATTTGACCGGAGAATTAAAGCATTACAGTGTGATAATGGAAAAGAATTTGACAATGAATAGTTCTGGGAGTTTTGTAAAACTAATGGTATGACTTTTCGTCTCTCGTGTCACAATACCTCATCTCAAAATGGGAAGGCGGAACACAAAATTCGTACAATTAATAATATTGTTTGAACTTTGCTTACTCATGCCTCTTTACCTACGTCATTTTGGCATCATGCCCTCCAAATGGCTACGTACTTGCTTAATATTCTTCCCCAAAACAGTTCTCATATACCTCTCCTCTGAAAATATTGTATCATAAGGATCCATCATCTTCGGGTCTTTGGATGCTCATGTTTTCCTCTCTTTTCCTCTACTACAATACACAAACTCCAACCTCGCTCCACACCTTGTGTCTTTTTAGAGTATCCTCCTGATCATCGTAGTTATAAGTGCTATGATTTGTCTTCCAAGAAAATTATTATTTGTCGTCATGTGATTTTTGATGAGACACAATTCCTTTCTCTCAAGTTCCTACCCATTCAAACAGTTCATATGAATTTTTGGATGATGATCTATCCCAATACGTGGTGGATCAGCAAACAAATTCATTAAGGGAAACACCATCGGCTCCATCTACACCTCCGAATCCTATTCCCGGCTCCCCACCCTCCTACAATGTGTCTGATCCCTCCAATCCCACAGCGACCGGTTGCACGAAGTCAACATGGTATATTTCGCCCAAAGCAATTGTTTATCATCATACTTTGGTCCAAAATCCCCTCTTCCTCGTAACCCTGTGTTTGCCCTACGGGACCGTAATTGGAAAATGGTTATGGATGACGAAAATAATGCTCTTATTGCTAATAAGACGTGGGAGTTGGTGCCCCGTCCCCCTAATGTTAATGTCATTCGTTCTATGTGGAATTTTGCTCATAAAGAACGTTCTGATGGTTCGTTTGAGAGGCATAAAGCCCGTTGTTGGGACAATTTGAGTGTTTTGATTAGATCCCAAAAATCCCTGATGATTTGCCTAAGTATAGGTAGTCAGGATTGTCTAGTTCAGGATAGTCAGGTTAGGGATTCAGTTAAGGGGGAACGTGTTGAAGACTGAAGAATTTTGGAGTCGACCCAATTTACTGAAGTCTGAAGTGCAATCCATCCTGAAGAAGGTCAGAGTCAGTCTTGCTAAAGATTGTCTGAACTGAAGCTGAAGACCGAAGCCTGAAGATCCACCCTGAAGACAATCCGGAATTCCATTGACTGATGTTTCTACTGAGTACACTAAGCATGCTCAAGACAGAACTTAGTCAGTAAAGAGTAAGTGCAACCTATCAGGCCGAGTTGAATGCTCGTAAGACCTGACTTAGGTCTTGAGTCAGTTTATCTGACTCATGTAAGTCCAAAGCATAAAGGTTACACATACTGGGCTGAATAACCTATCAGGCCGAGCTGAATGCTCTTAAGACCTGACTTAGGTCTTGGTTCAGTCTACCTGATCCATGTAAGTCCAAAGCAAAAAGGTTATTTATGCTATGGGACAAAGAGACAAAGAGAATGTCAGTAAGACTCCAATAAAGACAAACATTCAGGTTGAGTTATTAACAAGAGACTCAGAGTAATGAATGTACGAGGATAGTACATCAGTTCTACTCAATGCAGCCGATCCTACAATTGGTATCAGAGCACAGGTCACGGGTTCGAGTCCCCCATGGCGCAAATAGTGGTATGTTTGGCTTCAAGTCAGGCTACTGCTGGGGGGGGGGGGATTGTTGGGAGAAATCCTAGCAGTCCCTGCCTTGGAGGCGAGCTGCGCTCAAGTCCACTCGTTCGCTCGATTAAAGGCATAGTTGCGTGCCGCCCGTGGCGCTGAAGCTAGATATTGAGTTTAAAGGAATTGATTGTACTACTCATACCAACAAGGTGCATCTTCTTTTCTGGTGCCCATTGTGAAAGAACTCTAAAGTTAAGCATGCTTGGCTTGGAGCAATTTCATGATGGGTGACCCCTTGGGAAGTTCTCAGGGTGTGTGCGAGTGAGGACATAAGCACGTTAGAAAAGACCCGTGTTGGTTTGCGAGGATAGTACATCAGTTCTACTCAGCTCTACCGATCCTACACCCGTCTTGTAGGTGATGGTAAAACACAGCATGTTGGCATTGATTGTGGTGATACGTTCAGTCCGATCGTCAAACCGGCAACAATTCGCATGGTGCTTAGCTTGGCTCTTTCTAAAGCTTGGCCAATTCATCAACTAGACGTGAAAAATGCATTCTTACATGGAACACTTCATGAAACTGTTTACATGCACCAACCTATAGGTTACTGTGATCCAGAGAAATGATAGCTCCTTGAGAGTTACGTACCCAAGTGTAGGTTGATTTCAAGTAATAAAATTTCTCGGGAGACCGAGTGTCGAACCACAGGGAGATTTGGAAGAAAAAGATATTATCTAGTTGAGAGGTTTCAATAAAGTAACAAAATACTAGAGTTTCGGGATTCCACTTTAGATAAAAATACTAGAGTTATGATCTTGGTTATCTTTGATAACTCAATCGAAATCTAACAATCAAGTGATTTCAATCGGAAGATATAACTTTGAGCACATATAATACTTTTGAAAAGTACCTTTAGACCTTCGAACAAGTTTATAAAATCAATAGTTGATGTGTAAAACTAAGCATTTGTTGTGCCAATAAGTCTACAACAAATCAAAGTAATGACACATCAAAACCTCTCTTAAGAACTCTTCAAATGACTAGAGGATTGAAACTTTGAAAATCTTTATTGAATAGCCAAGAACATTACTAATACTTTACTAAAGCTTCATCCCTAACTCTAGTAAAATATTTAGCTACTCATACTAATACAATAAGAACTCATATTTCTAAGAGAGATACTAGACTAAGATAGAAGGATTACAAGGAAAATGGGATGCCTTCAAGGGTTGCTAAAGGGCTCTTTATATAGGCCTCTAAATAGTGAATCATGGAGACTTTAGCAACCAATTCACGTGGCCTGTAAACATCAGTAATTAAATTGCCCTTGCCGTCCGAATTTCATCTTGACTTCTGAATGAAAGTTGTAGGCCGTTGGATTAGCTTTCCAAGGAGTCTAAGATCTCAAAAATCGGATCTCTAGATTGTGAGTTATGACCAGAATAGTGGAGTTGGTAAAACTGGATTGTTTTTCTCCGCGAATTTATGGTGGTCATTTTGAAAAGCAGATATCTCAGCTTGCACAAAATCAACGCCTTTAATATTTTTACTGTGTCTTGATGAATTTCTTGGCTAACCAATGGCTTTGGTCTTGTGTGAATTGGACTTTTGTGTGAATTATGGTGAATTATTTCCCAACATGTGTACTGACATGGCGGAATTCTGAAGCCCTTGCATTGATTGTTATTTTGATCATTGAAGCCGGAACTTTTGACACTTGAACCCTGAAGACAAGTTGTAGAGAAACGAATTAGTGATCAAATACAACTGGAATTGGTTCAATTGGATTAGTGAGGCTCCAGATATTGTGCAAATACGAAAATGTGTTTTGAGTCCAAACATTGGACAGAAATGGAGTCTTCACTTTTGAGTACAAATACAATCCAAACTTGTAAAATTGGATCACTAACATGTCTTGAGTATTTAGTACATTGTCTTAGGTGTTCAATATAATAAAATTTGGATAAGTATAACTCCACTTAAGACCTCAACAATATACAATAGACATAATGGTCATGTTGAATTATACATATGTCTCTTATTTATATAGAAAACAAAAAATACTTATAAATAACTGGAAAATGTGAAATTATATATAAATACGCTAAACAATACATTATAGTACACAAAATAATACACAAAATAGATAAAATATATGCATATTTAAACGCTAATCAAGAAACCTACTCATGTACGCTTGTTGAAGAAGTCATTGTACGGGTTGAAACAGGCACCAAGGGCTTGGAATAAGCGGTTTACAGATTTTGTGTCTACTCTGGGTTTTGTTCGAAGCACGTCGGACCATGCACTATTTGTGCTTCGCCAAGATCAACATATGGCCTATATGCTTTTGTATGTTGATGATATAATCTTGACGGTCTCTCCTGTTGCCCTGCGTAAGTCGATAATAACGTCGCTAAGCTTGGAGTTTGCAATGAAGGATCTGGGTTTGCTGCATTATTTCTTGGGAATTACTGTTAACCGACATGCATGTGGCTTATTTCTATCGCAACAGAAATATGCACAGGAGATCATTGACCGAGCGGACATATCGTCTTGTAAACCATCTTCCACTCCAGTTGACACCACACCTAAATTGGGGGCTAATTCGAGCACCCCATGTGGCAACCCATCTTTGTATTGGACTCTTGACGGAGCTCTGCAGTATCTTACTTTTACACGCCCCGACATCATGTATGATGTTCAACAGGTTTGCTTGTTCATGTATAATCCGATGGAGGTGCACATTAATGCCTTGAAACGAGCCCTCCGTTACATCCAGGGTACTCTAACACATGGCCTACACCTTTCTCCATCCCCAACAAGTTCTCTACACTCATATACCGATGCAGACTGGGGCGGGTGTCCGGATACTCGATGCTCCACGTCAGGTTATTGTCTTTTCCTTGGGAACAATTTGGTCTCTTGGTCTGCAAAACGTCAGGTGACACTCTCTCGCTTGAGTGCGGAGACTGAGTATCGTGGGGTGGCCAACGTCGTCGACAAATCATGTTGGCTACGCAACTTGCTTGTGGAGCTTCATTGTCCTATATCCAAAGCCACATTAGTATACTATGACAATATTAGTGCAATCTACCTTTCGAAGAATCCTGTTCAACATCAACGAACGAAGCATATTGAGATGGATATAAATTTTGTTCGTGAAAAGGTTGCAAAGGGACAGGTTCGGGTATTGCATGTGCCATCGAGATATCAGGTGGCCGATATATTTACAAAAGGACTTCCTCTTGTATTGTTTAAAGATTTTCGGGACAGTCTCAAAGTCCGTCTACCTCTTGTTTCAACTGAGGGGCTGTGATAGAATAAATATGAAAATATTAGTCCATAATTGTGTATATTAGGTCTTTAATAGGTGTACATCACTATATTTTTTTACCTCATGTGGTTATTCAAGGAGAATTACATTCCTTCAATTTTATTGAGCTATGAATTCTTTGTTTTCAATTTTTTTCTTTTTAATTTAGTTTAGAATGAGAATCAAATTGGTTTGAGTGGAAGTTGTAATGGATATTGATACGTTTGAAATCAAGAATATTTTTTATCCAACTTTTATTTTTAGGATTAAAGGGTATATTGGGCATTTCAAACCCAAAAAGGTAAGTAAAAAAAAGAGTGTTTTTATAAAGTGGGTGAAGAGAAATTATTCCTTAATTAAATATTAATAATTCTATAAAATAGAATTATTATAATTCTCCATGAATTAAATATTTATGATCTAATCAAATATTTAATCCGACCAACTTAATTCGTAAACGTGGGTTACTTATTGTGTGACCCATAGACCCTCATATGTCAAACGAATAGTCAAACTAATGGTCTTAGTTGAACCCTAGACAATAAACCAGACAATCTCAACATATGAGGTACTTTGCGAGGATACAACAACAGTCTGTAATGTGAAGCTCAAAGTGATACGGTCCTTTCATTAACGAATACTCCGATTAAGTCAAGAACATGATAATGTGTCTATTCTAATAACTTAATCAAGTTATCTCATTCTACTAATTGATCATATTATCACATTTTAACACTATTTCAAATGCGACGTGCATTGTCCAATGACTAAAGATCCAATTAGTTATGAGAAGTCGAGTATTCTCTCTAAATCTATTTAAGGAATGAATTCTATCTTGGCTCATCTACCACGCACATGTACTTCGTGATGTGCCCAACACATGCCATATCTACCCCGTTCAGAGTGCAAGCATCGGTCATGGTCAAAGCTCATCACTCCATACATGTCATGTGTATTGACCTCAAGTCAGAGGACTATTACACTACTCCACAAACTGATACTCTCATAGACACGTAAATAGAGTACATCAAATGGTTTCTCGGTTGGGTATGCCAATACTCTTCAAAGTATTTGTGCGTCCATCATGAGATACATAGTATCTCGCAGTTGTGAGAATCACTGCACCATCTAAGGGTATGATGCAGATCACACACGAATCTCAATCGCATCATCGATATCCCATTCTCGATGATCATTGATTGGGGCTACTTTAAGAACTATGTCATAGTCATCTGAGTCTCTCATCTCAATGATAACATTAGTTCATGGGAACACATATATGAATATATGCAAACAATCAAACATACTATTCTATAAGTGTATTGCCGAATATCATTGATCAAATCAATAATATATTAATAACTAAATATGGTTAAGTATAATGTCCTCATAGTGATTGTCCTCATATTGGGGCGATGAACGCTTGTTGTCTTCGAGGTGTTCTTCGGCTGGAAACGTCTGATCAGAGTGATGGAGCTCCTTGTTACTGATCGAAGGATGTTTCTGGCTAGATTTGGTGAAGAATGTTTGAAGATGGCGAAGAACGCTTGATGATCTTCAAAGTGTTCTTCAAGAAAAACGTCTGATCGAAGGGATTTGACCTCTTATCTTGGATCAAACGGTGTTTCTGGAGGGTTTTTACAAAGAACGACTTGAACTTCGAAGAACTTCTTCAGATTTGGTGAAGAACAATCTTTGAATCTTCGAAGAGCTGGATTGATGGATCTTCTTAGCTCGCAGTTTTGCTCGTCGAGAGGATTGCTGCTGCTCGATTGTCTTTGCTCGTCTTCGATGGGTGTGGACCACTTCGAATGAACATGAAAGGTCCCTATTTATAGGGTTTGAAGGTGAAGACCTTCCTTTTCTGCGCTGACACGTGGCTCAATTTGGTTGGCTGATGTTGATTTGATTGACAGCATTTACAAATCGACTAAATTTAGCTTGATTGATTTCCACTGTCTTCATAAATAGGGCAAATCAACCATTTATTGCCATTTATGAGTGCCGGGAGACTCGTAATTTAATAACGACTTGTATCGTGTACAATAAATATCAATTTACTATTTAATTAGAGAATTAATTTGATAAATCCTCAAAATTAAAATAGTAATATATGTTTGATATTTATATAATATATACACGTGTCATTATTTAATTGGGTAGCAAAATTTATTTACTTACAATGACATCCACTCATCATACCCAGTCATCATATGTATGCCTACTAGATGCCACCTAAGTATTTGCCGGAGACGTGACCTAAAACGACTGCATTTAGTATTTTCCGGCCAAAATGGGATGAAAACTGGACCATGTAAAAAAAATTGGGACTAAATCTAAAAAAAAATTTAATTTTGGGGCTAAATCTATTTTTTTCAAAAAATTATGGGATCTTTTGTGATTTTAACTCAAATCACTCCACATGCATGAACTGAAAAAAGATTTGATATTATTGCTTGATAAAATCATATCCATCAACAACAATATCTTATTCTATTAAATTGCCCTAATTATTTTTTAGAAAAATATTGTATGAAAATAGTTCATGATAAGCTTATCATGAACAAGTTTTAAAGTATCAAATATTTAATCACGTGTATCAAAAATCTCATCAGGTGTATCAAAAGTTGAGGTCAATAAAATTTATATTTGACCTCAACTTTTGATACACCTGATGAATATTTTGATACACTTGACCAGATATTTGATACACTAAAGCAATTTCATGATAAGCTTATCATGAACTATTTTCACATAATACATACTCTTATTTTTTTAATTGAATTTTTTTTTCTATTTATGATATTGAGGGATCAATAATTTTTGTAGGAATTTCTTTTAAAAAAAAAAATTAGAGAGCGTCTCCTATGTAATATTGTACGTTGCAATATATGCCAAAAAGGAAAATTTTGAAAACTCGCAGGTCAATAGGGTCAAAGTAACAAAATTTACGGATCTTGAACGGGTCGGGTCGGATTTGGGCAATTTTCAAATTTCAGAATTTTTGCTCCCAACTGGTGATACTGTATGAGTAAATTTATGTTACTATAAGTTTAAATATGTGCTATTGTAAGAACAAATGTTGTTTTTTTTTTATATATTTATTTGTTTTTGTTGAAACAAATATTTCTAATACAATGTAAGATCAATATGTGTATTATTATAAAAAAAATATTAGTTTTTCATAAATATTTATTGATTTTTATAGAAATCATTATTTTTTAAGATGTAGTAACACACATTTTACCTTACAGTAACACACATGGGTTCATGCAGTATACATTCTGGGACTTACGCGATATAATTACACATGTAAGGTATTATTACATTAACAACATATTATCAACATAAAAATCAATAAAAAAAATAAATAAATTAAGAAACATATATTTGTTTTTGTAAAAATATATATTATCCTTATAGTTACTTTAAAAGTACAAAAATTAATTTTTTAAGATATAATAACACACATTTTATCTTACAGTAACACACATATGTTCAAATGGTATACATTCTGGCAGTGCCGAGATAGTAACACATGTAAGGTATTATCACATTAACAACATATTATCAACATAAGATTATTAATAAAATAAAAAATAAATTAAGAAACACATATTTGTTCTTGTAAAAATCCATATTATCCTTATAATTACTTTAAAAGTATAAAAAATTAATTTTTTAAGATGTAGTAACACAAATTTTGCCTTACAGTATCATACATATGTCATGTAGTATACACTTTGGGAGTGCCGAGATAGTAACACATGTAAGGTATTATTACATTAACAACATATTATCAACATAAAATTAATAATAAAATAAAAAATAAATTAAGAAATACATATTTGTTATTGTAAAAATACATATTATCCTTATAGTTACTTTAAAAGTATAAAAAATTATCTTTTTAAGATGTAGTAACACAAATTTTGCCTTACAGTATCATACATATGTTCATGTAGTATATATGCATTTTGGGACTGACGAGAATTTTCCTTGAAAGTTTTATTGGATCCAATTTGACCCGCTAAGGATCCGCAGATTTTCATTTGGGTATATTGCACGGGTCGGGTATGGTGCAATATTGTATATTAGAATTGGCAAAAAATTTATTATCTTATAATCTAATTGCAATTCTTAAATTTTTGAACTAAGTCCATCTCGAGACCAAAAGAGTTAGTATTATTTAATTTAGAGGATTTATTAATTTGTGGAGTTTTATTATATGATTAGAATTAGGAGAAAAGAATTTAGTTATTACAATTAAGGGTGTTGTTGACTGATTAATTATAGAAAATTATGTCGGAATGTAACTTAATGATTGAATAAAATGATTATTCTTTTAATTAATGAAGCAGTAAATATAACAATAAATGAAGAATAAAAAGTAAATGCATAAGGGATTGCTGGGTTGTTGTTTTTTTTTTTTTTTTGTCCTAAGTATTTTTGAATGTTTTATTGTGCCCTATGAATACTGTTTTAGAAAGCACATATGCTGCCCTTAATGCCTAGATATGAGTATGACCCATGCATAGACTGTGCATTGATATATTTTTTTCAATTAATATTGACTTTGTTGATTTCTTGACTCCTATATACCCTCTTCTCAAAACAATGTGGAGATGATCACGTCTTGCAAACTAGGACTTCTTTGGCCGAGGTCCACAACCTTGTCCTACAGCTACTGACCATTTTGCTCGCGTTGAGATCGATGTCTATATTAGTCACTTGTGATAAATTAGTACATATTTTAGTAAATTTACTATAATGCATCTATGAGGGTTATCTGGTTTTACGGATAAGATAAATAACTCAAGATAGACTAAACAAAATTATAATTTAGAAATTATTATCTATGAGTTAAATAATATATTTGGATTGATGGATTAAGATAATTAGTAATGCGAAATAATTTCATTTTGAATGTTTGGATTGTAAAATTAATAATAAAAATATATACAATTGACAATTTTGCCCTCGATATCATGAACAAAAATAAAGTGAATTATAGTTCTCCTTTTCAATATAAGAGAAATATTTTAGTAAAGATAAAAACAATGAATTATTATCATACCTCTTTTCTGAGATAATATTATCTTCCATTTATAAGATAATTGAATTTTAATTTTGGGCTTTTGTTCATTAAATTAAACATCAAATTAGATAAGATAATTTAATTTATCTTAGTTTATCTAACAAACCAATTGAGACTTAAATTTTCACCAAATAAAGTGGTGAAAGCTAAAAATAACCCTAATTCGCCTAATATCCTACCATACTTAATACCATCCTCTGGATACTAATTGGTTGTCCCATAAATCAAGTTAAGTCATATGGAGTGACATATAAACCAAGTTTTTGAATGGTCTCGAATTCAAATTTATTTTTAAATGGTTGAAAGTTGTTTTTACATATTATAGTTATAATTGTTTACATTAATATTTCATTATCAGCAAGCATTAATGATTATACTAACAGAGTAGAATTAAGTAATAAATTAAAAGGATTCTCTTCCATTTCCCCTGTCCTGGTGATACGAATTGAAATTAATCCATCCACCTGCTGATCTCTAACATAAAAAATCTGCACAAAAAATCATCTCCCGAATTCAATAATTATGCTTCCTTCTTGCAATAAATCACTCAAGCCCTCTCTCAATTCATGGCAGAGCCACATTTCTTTGCTCTGCATCGCTTTCCTCTCCATCCAAGCTCTCATCATTTTCATCACCCGCACCATCTCCGCCCCTTCCGTCGCCGTCGCATCGCTTTCTGATCGCCAAAAATGCCCATCGGGGAGGGTTTACGTCTATGATCTCCCTTCAGTGTTTAACAACGACTTGCTATTACACAACTGCACCGATTTAGACCCCTGGAACTGGCAGTGCGGCATCGCCGCCAACGGCGGCTTGGGTGGGCCCGCCATCGAGCTCCGCCGCGTCTTGCCGGAGAATCTCGCCCAATCGTGGTACAGAACAAACCAATTCGCTTCAGAGTTAATATTCCACAACCGTATACTAAACCATAAATGCAGAACAATGGAGCCGCAATCCGCTGCGGCGTTCTACATACCGTTTTACGCTACACTCGCGGTCGGAAAGCACCTATGGAAGAACGACACCGCCGAGCGCGATCTGCCCTGCGAGATGATGCTACAGTGGGTCCAGAATCAGAAATACTGGAAAAAATCGAATGGCTCCGATCACTTCATGACGATAGGCCGCATCACATGGGATTTCCGCCGGCTAACCGACCCGGGCAAAACCTGGGGCTCCAGTTTCCTCAACATGCCGGAGATGCGGAGAGTCAGCCGTTTAATCATCGAGAAAGCACCGGGGGACTCACGGGACGTAAGTGTGCCTTACCCCACAGGATTCCACCCCAAAAGCGGGAAAATCGTCAAAGATTGGCAAAAATTCGTGCGTGATACCAACAGGTCAAGCTTGTTCACTTTCATCGGGGCGACCCGGAAATGGGTCCGTAACGATTTCAGGCAG
>JAPKLY010000837.1:85157-123847 GCA_026898435.1 Prunella vulgaris | reverse complement strand
TCTGCTTCTTCCCTTCTTCCCCCTTTTTGGCATCATCGTCATTTATCCATTTGACAACTTCATCCACTGACTCCGCCAATAGTGTAAACTGACCATCCATCTCAGTCTGCTTTCCCGGCAATTGTCCAATCTGCCTGGTCATCCCTCTCAGGCCAACACTTAGCTTGTCGACGGCTGAATTGTGCTCAGCTTTTAGCCGTCCTTCAAAACTCATCATCCGATTGTTCAGGGCAGTGGCAATTGCATCCTTCTCCTATTCAGACATTTCATTCAGCAGTTCCTCTTTCAGTTCAGCTTTCAGTTTGGCCAACTTTTCATCAACCAGTTGATCAACTTTTTAAGACAATTGTTGATCAAGAAAAGTGGCAAGCTTAGTCTCCTGCTGAGTCTGTACATCTGAGACCATCTGATTGCAGCTTTGTATGGCACTTTTAGCTTGCTCGAAGATAGCAGTAAGATCCACTGAATGTTGTGTTCTGACTTCTCCAAGAAGATCGATTGCAGCATGCATATCAGTGGCCATATCATTTAGGTCACGGTCCAGGTTGTTCACTTTCTTGTTCAGAGTCTCAGAATTTGTACCAACCCTACTTGCTTTTCGCTTAACGAGAATCACCCTCCTGTGCAGATTGCCAAGAGCTCGTGAGGAATTCTGAAGATATAGAGATTCGGGTGAGGTCCATTTTCCTCTGACTCGGACCATGCCTGGTGGACCCTCTCCTGAAGCCTCCGCAATCCCGGGTCCCAGGATTGCTTCATCGGCCGGTGCACTGACTCCCTCAGTGCTACCTTGCTAATCATCATCAGCAATCTCCACAACCTCCAACTCAGTTTCCTTCTCCCCTTCCTGCTCTCCCTCAGCTTTCTGAATCTCAGGCTCAGGATTAGTTCGGCGGACTGTTTTGATAAAATCCACCATCTTAATCAATTGATGTAGAGAGTTCACACCAAAATGATCAAAGAGGGCGGCTTCTAACTCTACAATGCAGTCCCATCCTCTGGACTCTCCTAGCTCACTGAGCTCAGACCATGTAGCGTTTCTGATCATGGCAAAAGTGCGAAGTTGCACCACTGCCTCCTTCTGAGCTTCAGAGAGGTCAGGAAACCTTCTCTCCACCATTTTAGCTGCCTCTTCCCTTGCTACAATCTCAAAATCTGATAGGTCGTTCATATCGGGCGCAGGGAACGGCCATGGGGCTTCAGCCTGAACTGGTTCAGCAGCCTCCTGCTCAACTCCTCCTTCCTGAGCAGGTTCCCCCTCATCCTTCTTCACACTCTGATAGGTTGCGGCAATGTTGAGAATCAGTTGATCAGGATCAGGTGATGCAACATCCGGAACAGACGTAATGGGAGCAATTTCAAGCGCGGCCTGAGCCGGTTCCCTCTCCGGAGTTGCATGCTGAACAGCTTCTTCAGCAGCCCTCTCTTCCACAAGCTTTTTCTCTTGCTCTTCCACGAGCTTTTTCTCTCGCTCAGCTGACCCTGAATAAAGAAATTTCAGTTTTTGTTGCTTGGGTCCTAAGGGTTTAGATTTATCCTTCGCAGGCTTTGCTGTATCGGACTCTGAAGACTTGCCTGCCTGAGCCTTGACTCTTTCAGTCATGCTCGCCTGGGCCTTCTTCTTCTGAGTCCGTGGTCTTCTTCTGGTGCCAGCATCACTGGAATAAGCTCTGAAGAGGTCAGTTTTGGGTGGAAGCTCGAGGGACTGGGCCTGATCTACGTGCCCGAGGTCAAGGGTCTCCAAAATCAGTTAGATTTTGGTGCCAAAATGAATCTTGGCCTCGAACGTAGCATGACCCTCAGGCGAATACTTTATTTTGTTGGTCTCAGCCACCAGCAATTGGAGAAAGTATTCCTCTCAATCAAAATTATGAATTGAGGCATCCGAGATGGCCATCATTGTGTACAGTTTTGGCCTGGAGATCTGCTCCAATCCTCCGGCAATCCCCATCACTCCTTGACTTGTCAGATCAAAGAAGTGTCTATTCTCTGTTCTCAGGACAGATTTGTTCAGACCAGATTTCAGAACCACAGCCCTATCGCAAAGGGACTAGAGATAGTCCTTCTCTTTTCCAAACCCATAGTCCACTGGGCTTCGTCCTGTATGAGGAAGATTCAGAACCTCTCTGATCTTCTGCCTGAGGTTGAGAGTGACCCATCTCCTGGTCATCTCTTCCTCGCCATCCTTCCCCTTCACACATGAAGAAAGGGGTATACATGTCTCCCACTCCTGGGAGTCCTTGTTCTGCGCCATCTTCAGGTAGAAGGCAGCAACAAGTCTCGGGTGGAGTCTCTGTGGTCTGGCTGTAATGAATTGCAGAAGACCTGCATTTTTGTATAATTCTGGCACATGCAAAATATCCGGGTGATTAGAAGAAAAATCCCCAAAGGGTTCATAATGAATTTCATTTCTTAAGTGGAAAAGATTTCCAAAGAAAGAATCTGCAGATGGAGTAGCCATGGAAATAAGTTTGAAGATTTGAAGAGAATCGGGTTTTAGAGAAAATATGTTAGGAAAATATTGGGTGCATAAAAGTTTTAATAGCACAATCTTCCCACATTTATACAAAAATTCGGTTTGAATCGGATGGCTTAGAAAGTAATGACTTATAGGATTCAACGATTAAGATCAAAACTCAAAAAGTATGTAGACTCTTCGGTTTTTCAAAAGTAATTGGTCAAACTTTATCGAAAACTGTTCCCGCCCACAGTGCATTAAATGTTCATTAGAGCATGTCCGTATTTAATTCAAATAAATTGTATTAAATAATAACCGAATATTAAAACGAATGGCTGGGATCATTTGACAAATTAAATTGATTTGACAATACAGCAAACAGTATAAGGATAATGCACGCAAGGTCAGATGACTAGATAAAAATCAGGAAACATACCAGTTAGTCAGTTTTGTATTCTGACTGATACCACTTATTGCACTATCAGGGTGACAAGCCCTGAGTTCTGTGTCCTGAAGCTTAGTCAGTCTATACTGATCATCCTTTTTATACTGAATGTTCCCCCTACAACCATTCACATTCTCTCTGAGATTCCTTTATCCTGAGTCCAAAATAGTTATTCCCCTTGACCTTATGCATTTTGATCAGAGATTCAGATAGAATCTCCTAAGCCTGGGTAAAGTAGTCCTAACTCTACTGATAACTCAACAAACCTGGTTTCAGGCAAAGCCTTAGTCAGGATGTCAGCTCTCTGTTTTTCAGTAGGGACTCTCTCCATCCTGATGTCCTTCTTCTCAACATGATCTCTGATAAAGTGATGCCTGATGTCTACATGCTTACACCTTGTGTGTAAGACTGGGTTTTGGGATATGGCAATGGCACTATTATTGTCACAATAGATTGGGACTTCAGTGGCCTCTATTTGGTAGTCTCTCAGTTATTATTTCAGCCAAAGGATCTGAGAACAACAACTGCCTGCTGCCATATACTCAGCCTCAGTAGTAGACGTTGCAACACTGGTTTGCTTCTTAGAAAACCAAGAGATCAGTTTATTCCCTAGAAACTGACATGTGCCTGTAGTTGATTTCCTATCAAGTCTACAGCCTCCATAATCAGCATCTGAATAGCCAGTCAGTTCTAGGTTGTCATCAGAGGGATACCAAAGTCCTAGATTGACTGTACCTCTTGGGTATTTCAGTATCTTTTTGGCACTCTCTGGATGACTCTTCTTTGGATCAGACTGATACCTTGTACAAACTCCAACTGCATAAGTGATGTCAGGACGACTAGCAGTCAGGTACAATAAAGATCCTATCAGTGCTCTATATTCAGTCTGATTTACTGAGACTCCTTCTTTGTCAAGATCCAGCTTCTCATTCGTGTTCATGGGAATACGTGAGACTTTGCTAGACTGAACTCCGAATTTCTGAATCAAGTCCCTCGCATACTTGGACTGATTTATGAAGATTCCGGAGTCAGTTTGCCTGACTTGGAGACCCAGAAAGAAATTCATTTCTCCCATCATTGACATTTCAAATTTCCCAGTCATCAGCTTGGAGAATTTCTCACAAAGCTTCAGATTAGGAGATCCAAAAATTATGTCATCCACATAAATCTGAACCAAGAGAATGTCCTCCCCTTCGGAAATCCGAAAGAGGGTCCTGTCCACTGTTTCTTTCACGAACCCGTGGTCTATCAGGAATTGGGATAATGTATCATACCAAGCTCTCGGAGCTTGCTTCAGGCCATAAAGAGCTTTCTTCAGGTGATATACCTTGTTACCAACTTCGAATCCATGAGGTTGCTCAACATACACCTCTTCATTCAGTACACCATTCAGAAAAGCACTCTTTACGTCCATCTGATACACTTTGAATTTCTTGAATGTTGCATAAGCCAGAAACAACCTGATTGCTTCCAATCTTGCGACTGGAGCTAAGGTCTCATCATAGTCGATACCCTCGGCCTGAGAGTAACCCTTTGCTACTAGTCTGGCCTTATTCCTGACAACAACATTCTTTTCATCCCTCTTGTTCTTGAAGACCCACTTGGTGCCAATAACATGTTGACGCTTGGGTCTCTCAACTAACTCCCAAACCTGATTCTGCTCAAAGTGATTGAGCTCATCCTGCATGGCTAGGATCCAGTTAGGATTAGCTAGAGCTTCTTCTATGCTTGTGGGTTCCTGATCACTCAGGAAGCAACAAAACATAGCGCTTTCGCCAAAGGACAACCTCGTCCTGACCCCCTCATTGATATCACCAATGATATCAGCCAGTGAGTGATCATCTAGCCACTGCCTCCTGCTGACTGGAGCACTGAGAGCTACTGATGTTCCATTGCCTAATCCTGAAACATCAGTCTAGACAATAATAGGTAAAGAAGTGGAACGAGCAAGAACAGGGGATACTGAGTCATTTCCTGAGGGTTGACCAATATCAAAGAAATTGTTTCCCCCTACAGTATTGGGCTCAGTAACTGTCTCAGGTGCAGAAGCATCATCACCGACAGTACGTACTTCAGGTTGAGTCTGTCCTTCCATCTGAGACTCAACGTTTTCCGAGGCAGGGGCTTGCTGAGGGTTGGCCTGAAGTCCATCCTGATCTTCATCATCATCATCCCATCCCTTGGGAGCACTGACAAGTTTGATCTTGAATTCAGGATTCTTCAGACTCAGTCTTGTTACCCTTTTGGTAATTCCCTCAGTGTCAGGACTTGGAACCTGTTTCCTATGCACTGATGCAGCCTCATCAAACACAACATGAGGTGCTTCCTCCACACAAAGGGTCCGACAGTTATACACCCTGAAGGCTTTACTGACTAAGGAGTATCCTAAGAAAACTCCCTCATCAGATTTGCTATCAAAGGCTTTCAGCTGGTCTTTCCCATTGTTCAGGATGAAACACTTACACCCAAAAATATGGAAATAAGAGATGTGAGGCTTCCTCTTGTTCCAAGTTTCATAGGGTGTCTGAGCATGTTGTTTGTTCAGCATTGATCGGTTCTGAGTGTAGCAAGCAGTGTTGATTGCTTCAGCCCAGTACTTCTTGGGCAGTCCTGATTCAGCCAACATAGTCCTGGCAGCTTCCTTCAGGGTTCGATTCCTTCTTTCAGCTACCCCATTCTGCTGAGGGGTCCTAGCTGCAGAAGTCTCATGAGCTATACCAAGGTTAGTACAGAAGTCAGTTATAATAGAGTTTATAAACTCGGTTCCTCGATCTAATCGGATCCTGACTATGTTCTGACCCTGTTCAGTACTCAATTGCTTGAGTAACTCTGGAAGGTTGACCTGAGTCTCCTTTTTGTTCAGCAAGAAAATAACCCATGTGTACCTGGAATAATCATCAACAACAACAAGGGTATATTTCCTACCATTTATGCTGACAGGAGTAACTGGACTAAAGAGATCCATGTGTAGGAGCTGAAGCACTCTGTCAGTTGAGAAGGCTTCCTTCACTTTGAATGAGGCTTTGGTTTGCTTGCCTTCCTGACATGCTCCGCACATGTGGTCTTTGCTAAAAACTTCATTAGGCAGACCATCTACAAGAGAGAGTCTAGAGATTTTGTTAATAATCTTGAAGTTTAAGTGACTCAGACGTTTATGCCAAAGCCAACTGAGCTCAGAGGAGCTCTTAGCGACCAGACAGGTTTCAGGAGGGCTGCTCTTGAAGTCAGCAAAATATACATTGCCCCTCCTGTTACCTGTAATCAGAACCTGTAGTGTAGATTTGTCCTTCACAAAACACATGTTAGATGTAAATTCTACACAATATCCTCGGTCACAGAACTGACTAACCGAGAGTAAGTTATGTCTCAGTCCCTCAACATATGATACATTCAGTACACGGACAGAGTCAATAACAAGGGTTTCGAATCCTCTGGTGAAACCCTTAGAGTTATCACCAAAGGTTACCTGCGGGCCTTCCTAAGCTACATAATCCTGAAGGAGATCATGAAATTCGGTCATGTGCCTGGAACATCCTGAGTCCAAGTACCAGTCCTTCATCAGTCCTCCTTCCTCTTCTTGTAGCCCGCAGTGACCTAAAAAGAATCAGGCCTCAGGTACCCATCTCGTATTGGGTCCTACTGAGTCAGCCATACCCTTCGTGATCCAGATTTGTTTAACAATTCTGATAGCATCAGAAGCGTAAACCTGTTTCCCTGAAATATCAACATACACAGTTCTCTTCTTCCTTTGTGCCTGGGAAGTTGAGGGTGTATGGGTGTCAGCCTGAGATACAGGAGCCCTATATTGATTTCTGGGGGTGGACCTCATGTTCCTTCTTGGCCTGGGTGCATTGGGCTGAGTTTGATCCCTAGAAGGAGCAGCTCGGGCCTGACCTTTTGGCACTTGAGGTCTAGCCTGAGTGTTTCTGGAGTCAGGTCTCCTTTGCCTTTCAGAGGCCACCTGGTTTGTCCTTCTCCTTTGAGGATTAGGACGCTCCTGATGGGCACTGTGCCCTGTCTGAGAAATCTGGACCTCAGTAGTCCTTGGCCTTGCCTGAGGCCTCCTCTGTCCTGAGTTTCTTCTGCTCTGAACATTTCTAGGCTGGGCCTGAGAAGTGCTGGGAGCAGAATTTTTCCCAGATTGAGGATTCCTAGGCTGAGCCTTGGATTTCCCTTGATGTCTTTTCTGACTCAGGATGAGGAGCCTTGGCCTTTCCCTTAGGTTTTGGCCTAGATTCCTCAGTCCTTTGCCTGACAGGTTCAGCAGGCATTTTCTCCTTCCCTTTGCCTTTATTCTGATGAGCAACACTTGAGTGCTTGTCATTAGTTAGGGCAGGGACAAACTTCTTCTGAGAGTTGCTCCCTGAAGCACCTCTCTTCTTCTTGCCCTTTGGGTCTTTTGAGGCATCATAGCCTAACACAGCTTTAACACCATTAGTCAGATGAGAGAAACTTGTCAACTCATCAACCACTTGGGTAGATGTGTATAACTTCTTCAGCTTAACTTCAAGATGCCCATTTGTTTCTTTCAGGGCCTCAATTTCAGAGGTGTATTGAAGCACCAATTCTTCATGAGCTTTCTCCTTTGAGATCAGCTCAAGATCCCAAGCAGTTTGCTCATCACAAATGCAAGCTTGCCACTCAGTTTCGAACATCACTCTCAGAGCAATTCGCTCAATCATCAGTTGTTCCTGAGCAAGGAATAGATTCATGTCACGAGTCTCAATCAGCGAGCTGATTACACCCTTCAGTCTTTCTACCTCCAGTGGAGCTTCATCATGCTTGTTCCGAGCATGAAGTAGCTCTTCCTGAAGATGTACTAATCTGAGGGCTTCTTCAGTATCTCTTACTCTGAGAGACTCAGTTAACCGATCGTTCTCCTCACTCAGATGTGCATTCACATCCACTGTGTGAATATGAGTCTCCTGCAGCCTTGAGAAGTCAACCATCAATTGCCCTAGGGCGAGCTGAAGGTCGAGTTCTCCTGTTGAATCTGAGCTAAGCTCAGGTGCGTGATCAGGAGAAGAGGTAGAAGAACATACCTCGTCATCTGCCATCAGGCAGAGGTCATCATACTCTTCATAGGAGAAGAGTTCAGGGGACCGGTGTCCTGGGCCATCTGAATCTGAGGAATCCTCAGCAAGCAACGCTCTCCGGTCTGATGCCCTTAGCTCTCTCTTGGCTCTCCGATCCTCTCGCTCACGAGCACTGAGCTCCGGACAATCATACTGATAATTTCTGGTCTTTTTGCAGTGGTAGCACTGATCTACATCAGAAGCAAACTTCTTGTCAGTGTACCTTTTATCAGATGACTCCCTCCTGCTCCCTGATGATCGTTCAGGTTTGGAGCTGGATCTTTTGGGCACATCATCTCTCTTCTTCTCATCTCTTCGTCGCTCAGGCTCATTGCTATCCCTCCTGGAATATGAACCCCCCCTTTCTTCTCTTCGGGGGCTTGATCTCCTGGGGCTGGAGTACCTGCGATCACGGGTGTCAGTATAAAATTTCTTATACCTTCCGAATCGAGAGTTTAATTTCTCGAAGCGCCGCGCCATCAGGCTGTACTCCAAGGCTAGCTCATCTTTGTTCATGTCCTTCAGAGACTTGGAGCCAGATCCAGCCTCAGGCTCCGGAGTAGCTTTAAGAGCCACGCTCTTTTCCTTTCCAGGTGTCTTCTCCTCACTAACTTCCTCACTGACAACACCCATCTTCTTCCTCTTATCGAGGTCAAATTCCAGAGCCTTTAACTCTGAGAATAGATGAGAGTGAGTAATGTTTGTAAGATCCTGAGTGTTTTTCAACAAGATTACTCCTGTGTCCCATCTTTCAGGGAGACAATTTAGAATTTTAAAAGACACCTCCCTCTTGGGAAACTCCTTCCCAAGGGTTGCTAGCTCGTTCATCATCTTAATGAACCGAGAAGACCCAAATGCGCACCTTAATAACTTCATGGAGATATGTGATACGATCTAGTACAAAGAAATGTCGGATAGTGAGAAGAAGCTCCGATTCTTCAATTTCACTTTGACAGGGAGAGCCAAAGCATGGATTAGAGCTATGAATCCTAAAGCTACTACTTGGGAGGAGTTGAGTTCCCAATTTCTTAAGAAATTCTATCCTCCATCAAAGATGCTTAAGGCGAGAGAAGAGATAAAGAATTTCCAACAAAAAGCGAGAGAGACCATATCTAGTGCATGGGAGAGGTACTAAACCTTGTTGTTGGCTTGTCCTCAACATGGTTTGAGGGATGAAGATATAATCTTGACATTCACCATAGGATTGCATGAAGGAGATAAGAATTACTTGAATTCTTGTGCCGGAGGCTCAGTTTGGACGAAGACTGTTCGTCAAGTGAACGAGATCATTGAGAACATAGCTGCAAATGATGCTTTCCAAAGAATGTCTAGCAATGGAGCAGGTGATCGAGTTGCACTTCTTGAGGAAAGATTGACTAATGTGTGTAATTTGGTCTATGGAGGCCAACATCACAACCTTGCTCCAACTCCAATGCAAGTTAGCGTTGTCGAGAGTCTTCCTCCTCCTACTGCCTCCACTCAAGAGGAAGTAAACTATATGGGTCGTCCACCATTCAACAATTCTTATCAAAACAATCAAAGGTCGTATGTTGCTCCACCATTTAGAAACCAAGGAAGTCCATATCCAAATAAAGGCAATCCTCCTTACAATCCTAATAGAAGGCACGAGAATTTCTCATACGCCAATCCTAAGGGTGCAATCCAATTGCCACCCAAGATTGATCTGGGATCAAAGCCGCCGAATAATGAGGGTAAGGGGAGTGTGGAGGACACCTTGGCATTGATTTTGAAGAACATGGAAGATATGAGAGTGGAATTTAGAAAGATGAATGGTGAAACTAACAAGAAGTTTGATGAGTTGTATGCTTCACAAGGTAATCAAATCAAGAGCTTGGAATTTCAAATGGGGCAAATTGCTTCATCCTTAAGCCCACAAGTGAATAAAGGTAAGTTCCCTTCTACAACCGAGATTAATCCTCGTGAGCACTGTAATTTGATATCATGTGTGGAGGTTGAAAATGGGGTTGTAGGGAATTCTCCTTTAAAAGTTTTTCATGATGAGATGGTGGAAGAAGTATTTCGTTATGAGGATGTGAAATTGGTAAGGAGTAATGAGAAAGGCTTGGGGGTAGAAGATATGGTGATGAAGAAAGACAAAGAAGAGAAAGAAAAATTTGAGGGATTAGATAAAATAGGGGGTGTGGAAAGAAAGGTGGAAGAAGGGAAAGTGGAAAAAGAGGTGTAGGTGGAAATTTCAAAAGGAATGAAAAATAAGCTTGATGATCAATTCAAGAAGTTCTTTGAACTTTTCAAAAAGTTCTATTCAAAGATGCCTTTTCATGAAGCTATTGAAGAAATGCCAAATTATACAAGGTTCTTGAGAGATGCTTTGGCAAAGAAGAAGAAAGGAAATGAACCGGAAATGGTTAAGCTTACTCGTAAGAGTAGTGAGTTGATACAAAATCATTTGCCACAAAAGCTTAGAGATCCGGGGAGTTTCACATTGAGTTGCCATATTAAGGAGAGCAAGGAAATAAGGGCTTTGTGTGATTTGGGCGCAAGTGTTAACATGATGCCATTTTCTATTGCCAAGGAGTTGGGCTTGCATGACATGAAGCCAACAAAAATGAATTTGCAAATGGCGGATGGTTCAAAAGTGAGACCAAGGGGAATTATAGAGGATGTGGTTGTTCATGTTGGTAAGTTTGTCTATCCCGTTGACTTTGTTGTGCTAGATATTGAAGAAGATTTGGAAAATCCTATCATTTTTGGGAGACATTTTCTTGCAACATCGGATGCTTTAATTAATATTAAGCGAGGAGAGATTACTCTTGGAATGAAGGGTGAGAAAACCACTTTTTCGATCCATGGTAATTCCAAGAGTTCCCCAAAGAAGATTGAAGGGTTGATGAACAAAGTTGTACGAGATGATATGGCAAGTGAAGAAAAGGATAAGTCAAGAAAAATTGATCTCAAAAGTGAGCTTAGTGGTGATGATCCTTTTGAAAAGAGGAAGAAGGTAAATGAAGGCAAGGGGGTGAAACAAATGGTGAAGAAAGCGTATTTTTGGAAGAGGAAATTGAGTGATGTACGTCATTCAACTCTCATCGATATTGATGTTACTTGAGCTTAAGAGTCATCCGGCTAGGGGACGTTAAATTCAAGCGCTAGATGGGAGGCAACCCATCCGTATCGTTTATTTCTTTTAGATTTTAGTTTTGATTTGATCGATTTTTTGTGTTGGAATCGAAGCATGAGGTTATTTGGTATTTTAGGCCAATTTTTGATGATCATTGCTTGATTGGTTTTGTGCTTAAATGATTAGGAAGAGTTTGAGAAGTGAATTTTTGAGATAATCTTGATGAATATTTGGTTTATGAGTTGAGAGTTGTGATTATTTGGTTTTATGTGCTAGCAAATGTGTAATTTACCACTTTTCCAAACTTTATTAGGATTTACAATCCAAAAAAGTTTGGGGGGGTGTGTTTGTGCTAAATTTCTTCAATTTGCTACCATATTTGATTCATGAGTGTGAATATTTTTGTGATATTTTGAGTATTAAGTGATGTTGAGTAGGAAAAGTGCAAGAAAAAGGGTAAAAAATATGAAATTTTTTAAGTAGGAGTTGAAGGCCTTGGTAGACAGCATCTAAAGCCTCGGAAGACGGCCTTCGCGTTCCTGGGATCTCTGGAAAGATAGCCAATTATCGCCTGAGGTGTCGACCAGCTCGGACGACAGACCTACCAGCCTTGCGCGACACGGGGGCGAACTGTCGACCAGGGTGTCGACCGTCTTGGTCGACAACTCCACCACTCTTGTGCGACAGCGGACGCGCGACTGAGGTGTCGCCCAGCTTGGTCGACAGGCTGAAGCCTCTTGGTCGACACATGCGTGTTGGATTCGGATTTTGACCATGATGGGCCATATTTTGACTACACTTTCCAAGGTAAGCCCACTCACTTTTCACTTTTTCTTATACACTATTACACACACAAACACACACTTTGAATACAAGATTCTTGCATTCTCTCCCTCTCAAACTCACGAAAAAAAAAGAGAAGAAAGAAGAAGAAAATTTGCTTCTCAAATTCTACACTTCCTCTCGATTAATCCTTCTACAGGTATGTTCTACTCACTCTCCTCTACCTATTTCTTGCACTTTTATAAGAAATCCATGGTGGCATTATCATGAATTTGAATTTAAAATTCTAGGGTTCTTGAGCATGTGAATTGGGGCTTTTTGATTTTCTTGAGTTTTTATGAAATTGATGATGCATTTATGCTACATTGTTGATGGGTAATCCATTGGGAGCCCAATTGCATGCCAAATTTGAGTATTATGAGTTTCATTGAAGATTGAAAAATAGGGGTAGGCATAGTGACGAATTTTAGGAAAATTCATGCTAAAATTGAGTTGTTTTGATAATGTTGTCTTAAATGTTAATGGGTATGAGTATATTGTTGCTAGGTTGAGTTGAGTATGTTGATTCATATATGATTTTGCTTACTTGAGGCTTCATTGGCATTTAACATTTGCATGACTATTTGAGGCATGAATTCGTTGATTCTAAGAATTAAGCCTTGATTTTCAATCTAATTTTTACTTGATAAATGGAAATTGATAACTTTCTTTTGTAGGATGAGTAAGAAAGGAAAAGAAAAAGCTTCAAGTTCTTCTGTTAAAAAGAAGTGGAATGATCCCGATATGGAGGAAGATTATTTTAAGAAGTGTGGAGATAAGCCATCTAATCAACAAATCTACTTGGGAGATAATGAGAACTCTTTTAAAGTCTTCGGTTATGTGTGGAATATAGAGTACTACGTGGGTAGATATTATGACAAGAGGGTTCCCAGAGAATGTCATTTCGGCGATGATGTAGAGACTTTATTTGACAGAATAGGTTGGAAAGGCCTCCTCACCATACCTTGCTATGAGATAGATGATGATTTATGCATCGAGTTCTTGAGCACATTAGACAAGAGAGATTGATGGGGTGCCGACCAGATTTAAATTACGGAACGATACTGTGGAGTATTCTCTAACAACTGAACAAATCAATCAAATGTTTGGTTGTGTTTGGAAGGTAAGAAGGCAGGATTTCTGCTCTTGGGATAGGTTCACTCGGGCCCAAGAGACATGGGATTTGATAAGTAAGAATGGAGGTAAATATGTTGCTCAAAGTTCAAGGTCCTCCAACATTGCCAACCCTATTTTAGCATATGTGCACAAGATCTTAGCAAACACTACGTTTGCTAGATTGGAAGGGAGCCGAGTTAGGAGTGATGAATTGTTTATTTTTCACTCAATGTTGACATCCAAGAAGGCAGATTTTGGTGCGTATCTCCTCAAAAATCTCAGCCAACAAATCATAAGGACTCATTGCTCTTATGCCGGTATAATGACTCATATTGTTCAAAAGTTGAATCCAACAAGAAGAGTGATTTGTGAAGGTGAGGCTCTTGATTTGGAACACATGGTTAGGTAAAAAATATATAAAAGGAGAGGGAACACCATTTGCTGCATAGGTACCAATTCAAGTGATCTATTTCCTTTACTTGACTATGATCTGTTGACGATAGCGAAGGAGGAAAACTTGAAGCTTAACTCTCCGCTGCATCTTAGAGTGAAAGAGGAATTTAATAGGAGGTCATCTAAAAGAACTAGGGGTGAATCGAGCTCTCATCCTCAAGGGGAATAACAAGAAGAAGGACATGATCCAATGCAAGAGGATTATTATAATCAAGGTGGTGAACATGTGTTTGAAGGATTGACTTATGATGAGTGGGGCCACGAGGTACGATCATTAAGGTCGGAAGTGGATGATCTTTGGAATGACTATTCCTTCCTTCGATCGAATATGACAAGAATAACCGATAGCTATCTCCGCCTCAACACTACAGTGGATTCCATCAATGAGAATGTTAACACGATGTCCAACAACATGGAAGAGATCTTGGAAGCCCAGCGTGCAATGATGAACTGACACATTGGAGAGGGCCACTTTCCTCATCCGCATTACCCTCCTTCGTGAAGTGATGATTTCGATCTAACTTCATAGGGATGTGTAACTCATTCTTAACTCTATCTCACGCTTCTATTCCAAACTCTTAGTTTTTAATTTGGTTTGTAATGATATTGTTTGAAGATTTTGCTACTTCTTAGGTAGTTGTTTTTGAATGGATTTTGCTTGTGATGGATGTTGATTGATGGATCTTATTGCTTATTTGATGATGTTTTGCTGTGCTTATGTGTTGATGGTTTGTTTTGAGCTTTATTGTGCATTGCATGATTCTTGCCTCCACTCCTTTGCCAAACTTTTTAGATCTATGGTCCAAAAAAAGTTTGGGGGGGTGTGATCGTTTTGTCATTCTCATGGCAATGCTATTTTTAGATTGATTTTTGGGAATATTCTTATGATTTGATGCCTATTGTAGTGATGAGCCTTTGTTTTGTTTGTTTACTTTTAGCCATTGTTGCTAGTTGAGAGTAGTGTGGCATGAGATATGCTTATGGTTGTGTGGATGATGTAGATTGTGCATAGTTAAGTGTAGTGTGTATATTGCTTAATTCATTTTTGTCTATAGTGTAGTTGATTCTTTGATGCTTGATACATGATTGATGTGTACATGTTTGATAAGATATGAGTCATTATCACCTTACCCCGTGAGGTTTGAGCCTATTTTGCCTGTTTCAATCTGGAACGGATGACATTTTTTTTATGTGAGATCCACATGGTGCATTTCCACTCTAGAACTTGATTTGAGTCTTGTTTGAGATCACATTTTGTAATGAGTTGTCAAAAATGATTTGAGGCCATCTTTAATTTTATATGAGTCACTTAACCAAATTATCCTTACCGTGACATTGATTCCATAGTTAGCCATTTTGTGCCTTTGTCCTTTTCTTTGGCAACCTATGATTGTAGCTTGATTATCCTTCATTTTGAGCCTTATTTTCCCTATTACTAGTGGAGCTTATATGAGGATATGAGGGTTACATGTGCTTTGAAAGCAAGCTTGGTGGATGAGATGGTGAAGAAAAGTGAAAGAAACAAAAGATGAAGATGTAAAAATGTGGAAGTTGTGTTGAATGAAAAGATGTGAAGAAGAGCTTATGTTCCTAATGTGTTGGTGATGTGATGCAAAATTGCAAAAGAAAGGAAGTGGAAAAATGCTTGAAAGGAAGAAGTGTAAAAAGAAGTGTTATGTGCTTGAAATGGTGTTGCAACTTGATCACTTGCAACCTATCTTGGGAAGAGTAGAGTCTTGACCTCTTACTCCACTAGTATGATAGTCACTTCTATCCAAAAATATTCCACCCTTACCAAAGAGCCAACACTACAACCAAATAAAAAGTCCTCTTTGATTTGATGATGAATTACTTGTCAAGTGGTGGAGAATTTGAGATTTTTATCAAGCTTATGGTAGTGGATGTACTATGTGTGATGTTGAGTGAACCTCATACACTTGAGAGCTTGAGTGATACACTATCTAGTGAGGATTTTGACTCATTGATTTGATCTTGTGTGCATTGTCGTTATGGAAATGGTTGATGAGATGATACTACATTGATAGATTGCATGATATTAGGTGATGTATATATGGCATTTGATTGTGTGCTTGATGCTTCAACGATACAATTATTCCCCTATCTTATCGCTTCGTTGCTCGAAGCCGAGCAACAATCTAGTTTGGGGGTGTGATTAGGGTCATAATTGCATGTTTTAGCACTCATTTCTATATGCTTTTGGTGATATTATGTTCATATTTGACCCTATTATGTGATACTTTGTGTATTAACCCTTTTTGGCTAGAAAGTAGTAATTGTAGGTGAAAACGAGCAAAATAAGGAAGAAATGAGCAAGATCGAGAAAAGTCCAAATTCTGGAGTTGAGCAAAATGGAGAAATTGCTATCCTATGTTGAAGAGCTTGAAGAGAGGGTCGTAACGAAAGAAGAATCGAGTCAATCGGAGTTCTAGAGCTCAAGATATGACAAAAACAAAGAAGTCACGCATCGACCGAGACTAAGGCCTCGGGAGACACGGGTTCCTTCTTCGGAAGACAAGCATTTGTCGAGCAATATCTCTGGAAAGACATGCAATTGTCGAGCTGGCTATCGACCAAGCTTGGTCGACAGTTGCACAGCTCTTGGACGACAAGAGGGCACTCTGTCGACCAAGCTGTAGCCCGAGAGGTCGACAGCTGCTCAGCTCTTGGGCGACAGCAGTGCAAATTTATAGGATTTTCAGGGCTATTTTTATATTTTCGCGCATTTTAATGAAGGGCATCTTAGTCAATGATCCAAGGGCACTATATATACTTACATCTTAGATTTTCTAAAAGACTTTTATCATTTTTCTTATATTCATATTCTCTCACTAGATTAGGAGAAGTTAGAGGTAGTTTCCAAGTGAGTGTTCTTAGATTTCCAATTCCGATTTCTTAGATAATTTTTGATCTACCATTTTGATCGACAATCCGTCTTCTCCAGCTTTCTTAGCATAGCTAAAGCTACGTTTCTACCGATTGATTTTCAATTTCTTTTGTCGGATCATTTTTTAGCTTATAGAGGTAATCTTGTATCTTTTCAATTCCACTTGTAATAGGTAAATTCTTGTATACTCTTTATAATTCCTGCATAATGATGAATGTAGTTACTTCAATTTCTATTTTGCTTATTAAATTAGCCATGGGCTAATTCCTTTGTGTGTTGGTGTATGATTCCTATGGATTAGTGTGGTGTTTATGTTAATCTTATGAATGCTTGAGATTTTGTATGATCAATTCTCTATTTTGTTGGTTTGTATGAATGCTTATATGCATAATTGATTGTATGGGCCATTAGGACTTAATCTCATACGAAAGTTAGGCTATTTACCTAAAACATTCTTGTTATTTGGTCATTGCATACTAAGTGTTTGTTAAAATTCCTAAGATAGTGAGAATTACCTTAGAGAATTGGAAAGACAATCAGAGGCTCTTATGTGCATTTAGGGAGACCTTTGCATATTAGAGTGGCTTGCCTATTGATTGTACAATACCTCAATGCATGAGTAAGTGATACTTCACCACATGAAACATAGGATAGTACACTAATACACTTCTCACACAACTTGCTCACTTTGTGAATCAAGGTGATAGGTAGTTTACTCGTTTGACGCACTTGTAGACATAGATACAATATACCCTTTACTTGCTTTGTGATTTTTGAATCAAGAACAATAGTCTTACCTTACAAATCCCCGTCTCCTTTGGGTTCGATATTAAATAAACTTTGTTAAGCTTGCCATTGCAATAACGATCGTGTACACGTGCACGTAGACACCTTTTGGCTAAACAGCCACTCCTAAGCCTGAGGCTGGATCAGGATCGAAGTCCCTAAAGGAGATGAGTCGAGATGAGATAGCTGCCGAGTACAGCCTGATGGCCCGGAGGTTCGAGAAGCTCAACCCCAGATTTGGCAGGTATAAGAAATTTTATTCTGATTCTAGGGACAGGAGATATGCCAGCCCTAGGAGGTCGAGTCCCCGGAGGGAAGAGGGGAGGGGCTCAAACTCCAGGAGAGATTGTGATGAGCCTGAGCACCGGAAGGAAGAGAGGAGCTCCAGAAGAAGAGATGAACAAGATCCCAGAAGATCCAGCTCCAAGCAAGAGAGAAGTTCAGGGAGCAGGAGGGATTCTAAAGGTAACCGTTATACTGATAAACCGGGTGCTAGTGATGTAGATCAGTGCTATCACTGCAAGAAGACCGGGCATTATTAGTATGATTGCCCGGAGCTCAGTGCTCATGAGAGAGAAAATTGGAGAGCAAAGAGAGATCTTAGAGCTTCTGATCGGAGAGCTATGCTTGCTGAGGATTCCTCATATTCAGATGGCCCAGGACGCCGATCCCCTGATCTCTTCTCCGATGAAGAGTATGATGACCTCTGCCTGATGGCATATGATGAGGTATGTTCTTCTGCCTCTTCTCCTGATCACGCACCTGAGCTTAGCTCAAACTCAGCAAGAGATCTCGACCTTCAGCTCGCCTTAGAGCAATTGATTGCCGATTTCTCAAGGCTTCAGGAGACCATACTCACACAGTGGATGTGAATACTGAGCTGAGTAGTGAGAACGCTCGTCTCACTATGATACTCAGAGTGAGTGATACTGACGAGGCACTGAGATTAGTAAGCCTCCAAGAAGAGCTTCTGAATGCCCATAATGGGAATGAAGGAGTTCACTTTGAGGTTGAAAGACTTAGAGCCCTCAATACCTCACTCACTGATTCTTGTGAGATTGATTGGTTCCTTATTCGGGAACAATTGGAGGTTGAGCAGATCGCCATGCATGAGATGTTCGATGCTGAGTGGCATATTCGCCTCAAGGCTAAGAATGCTGCTCGTCATCATGAGCGCTCTGCAAGGGAGGTTGGTGACCAACAATTGGTGCTTCAATACACCGCTGAAATTGAATCTCTGAGAAAGGAAAATGTGTACCTGACTCATCAGCTGGAGAAGATATACAAATCATCCCAAGTGGTTGATGAGTTAACAATGATCTCCCAGCAGACTGATGGTGCTAAAGTAGGGTTGTATTTCGACCCGGAGAACTCTCAAGACAGAAATAGAGGTGCTTCAGGCAACAACACTGATGTGGTGTTTGTCCCAGCCAAAACTGATGACAAAGGCAAAGGTATTGCTCATCAGGACAATGACTCGGGAAGGAGGGAAAGTCCGCTGAACCCATCGGACAACTGACTGAGGAATCGAGGCCAAAACCCATGGAAAAGGCCATGAAACCTCATCAGGAGCCGAGGAAGACAGACCAATGAAAGCCTAAGGCTAAGACCAGGAATACTCAGGCCCAGACAAGCTCTGCTCCGAACAAGTCTATGTCTCAGCCAAAGAATGTTCAGAATGGAAGGAATCTGAGAAAGAACTCAGCCCCAAGTACTTCTCAGGCTCAGCCTCAGAATACTCAGGGTAGAAGGAATTCAGGCCAGAGGAAGCCTCAGACCAAGCTAAGGGATACCCAGGTCCAGAAGCTTCAGACGGGGCACAGGATCCACCAGGAACGTCCTAATCCTCCTAGGAGAAGGACTAACCGGGTGGCTCCTGAAGGGTGACAGAATCCTGATTTCGAAAACACTCAACCTAGACCTTATGTGCCTAGAGGTCAGGGAAGAGTAGTTCCTTCTCAAGACAGCACCAAGTCCACTGCACCCAAGCCAAGGAGGAATCGGAGGCCAGCCCCTAAGAAAAATCCTGAGGCCTCCGCAACTCAGGCTGACACCCATACACCCTCGACTTCCAAGGCACCTAGGAAGAAGAGAACGGTGTATGTTGTTGTTTCAGGAAGACAAATCTATACCTCTTATGCTATCAGGGTAGTAAGACAGATTTGGATTCCGAAGGGTATGACTGACACTATAGGTACCTGAGGCCTGATTCTTTTCAGGTCACTGAGGGCTGCAAGAAGAAGATGGAGGATCAGAAGAAAGACTGGTACTTGGACTCAGGTTGTTCAAGGCACATGACCAGATTTCATGATCTCCTTCAGGACTATGTTGCTCAAGAAGGCCCGCAGGTTACCTTTGGTGATAACTCTAGAGGTTACACCAGAGGGTTTGGTACTCTTGTTGTTGGGTTCTGTCCATGTGGTTAATGTATCCTATGTTGAGGGTTTTAGGCATAACCTGCTATCTGTTAGTTAGTTTAGTGACCGTGGATAAAGTGTAGAATTTACCTCGAATATATGCCTTGTGAAAGACAAATCTACACTACAGTTTCTTATTACACATGTAAGGAGGGACAACGTTTATTTTGCTGACTTTAAGAGCAGCTCTCCTGGAACCTGTCTGGTCGCTAAGAGTTCATCTGAACTCAGTTAGCTTTGGCATAAATGCCTGAGCCACTTATACATAAATATTATTAATAAAATTTATCGATTTTCTCTTGTAGAGGGTCTATCAAATGAAGTTTTTAGCAAGGACCACGTGTGCGGAGCGTGTCACGAAGGCAATCAAACCAAAGCTTCATTCAAAGAAAAGAATACCTTCTCAACTGAAAGAGTGCTTTAGCTCCTGCACATGGATCTTTTGGTCCAATCACTCCTGTCAGCATAAGTGGTAGGAAGTATGCCCTTGTTGTTGATGATTATTCCAGGTACACATGGGTTATTTTCTTGCTGAACAAGAAGGAGACTCAGGTGAAGTTTCTAGAGTTACTCAGGAGACTAAGTACTGAACAGGGACAAAGCATCGTCAGGATCAGATCAGATCGGGGAACGAAATTTATTAACTCTTATAGAACAGATTTTTGTACTAACAATGGCATTGCTCATGAGACTTTTGTAGCTAGGACTCCTCAGCAGAATGGAGTAGCTGAAAGAAGGAATCAGACCCTGAAGGAAGCTGCCAGAACCATGCTGACCGAGTCAGGACTGCCCAAGAAGTACTAGGCTGAGGCGATCAACAGTGCGTGTTACACTAATAACCGATCTATACTGAACAAACAACATGCTCAGCCACCTTATGAAACATGGAACAAGAGGAAGCCTCGCATCTCATATTTCAATATTTATGGGTGTAAGTATTTCATCCTGAAAAATGAGAAAGACCAATTGAAAGCCTTTGATAGCAAGTCTGATGAGGGAGTGTTCTTGTTGGGACAATCCGAGTGTTTTGATTAGCTCAAAAAACCCCTTGATGAATTTACCTAATTAAGTATAGTTCATCAGGATGATAGACTCAAGATAGATAGGTTAGAATAGATTTTTCTATTCACAGATATTCAGTTCAGGGGGAACGTGTTAAAGATTGAAGACTGATGGTGACGTCCCTGAAGTCTGAAGTCTGAAGCATATCCAACCCTGAAGGTGTTGATTGTCCTGAAGATGATCAACCTGAAGCTGCAACCTGAAAAATCTAGAAAGAGTCCTGAAGCTGCGTAGAAGCCATCCTGAAGAAGACCACTGATCCTGACAGAACTGAGTAGACTAAGCATGCTCAGGTAAGTCCCTATCAGTGAAGGCACAATGTAACCTTGATCAGGCTGAACGTCCTTTTGATGTTCATAAGTCCTGACTTGGGCCTATTATCAGTTAACCTGATACTTGTAAGTCATGAGACCCAAAGGTTACACGTGTGAATGGAAGTCTGATGAAGCAGAAAGAATGTCAGAGTCTCCAACATAAGACAAACATTTATTCTGAGTAAAGAACGAGGAAGTTAGAGTTATAAATGTACGAGGATCAGTAAAGTCAATGCCGACAAACTAGCCGTTGAACAAGCGACCAGTGAGAAGGCGAAATGTATGTACGGAGACTGAGCACATTTAATGCTTCTCAGAGGTGCAGACGGCGGATCAGAAACTTTACCATATGTTTGCCAAAATCGTGATGATTTCCACGCAAGTGAACATGGTCGTTGTTGTCGTGGCAAGTTAACCAAGTTAAATATCGAACACAGGGAAACGATGCAATATCAAGCGAGTATTGAGTGTTTACAAAAGGTTAATAGCTAGGAAAGCAAGAAAAGATCATGTTTCTATCTACTAAATCAACAAGAAATAGTAAATTCTAACTATCACCTCAAAGAAGTGAGCAAGTGTGAAGTGTACATGGAAGTAATCCTATTACGGTTCCTCTAGTGTCCTATCCATCCTATCATGCAAAAGATCTCTTGATGTATAAATCAAGCTAACTTGTGTCTAGATCTCTCTACAACACAAGGTAAGGCTCTATTAGGTGTCTAGATCTCTCTACAACTCCTAACACTCCAATTAAGAGGTCTTAGGCTAATATGCTATTCTCATTGGTCATACAAGCCAAATATCAAACACTTGGTATGCATAAGGTTCTTATAGCTTAATTCTCACTTAATTGCTAAAACATATAAGCCATTCATTCCAATTAAACATCCCAAGCATTCATACAAGTCATTAATAAGAGAACTAATCCAACAAGATCACTAATTCATGCATAGGATTAACAAGAGACTAAATTCACCATAGTATTCATACAACCATGCACAAGAGAATTAGCCCATGGATAATTGGAAATGAAAAACAACAATTAACAATCTAAACATCATGATTATTAATTAAAACAAAAGAATTAAAGGAAATCTTGCCATAAGTGGATGAATGGAAATACAAGCATCAAACCTTGAAAAGCTATCTCTAAATCCGGAATGCAAAATACAAAACTGAAACGTAGCTTGAATCGAAAGAAGAACGTAGGAACAAATGGATCTAAAATTTGACGGACGGATCAAAAGTTATGATAGAAAGAAAATTGAATCTAACTAAGAACCCACTAAGTAACTACCTAATTCTCTCTCTAAACTAATCTAAGAAATTGGAATTATGATCTCTATACTTGAGAATCATATCCTTGAGGTATTTATAGTGCCCACAATTCTTAGTCCAAAGTGCCCTTCATTAAATGCGCGAAAATACGAAAATAGCCCTGAAATTTCAAAAATTTCGCACTGCTGTTGCCCAACACCTTGAAGGCTGTCGACCAAGCTGGTTGACAGCTTGCTCGACAGAGTGCCATTTTGTCGCACAAGAGCTGGCTGCCTGCCGTCCGAGCTGGTCGACAGCTTAGTCGCTCAATGCCTGTCTTTCCAGGGATCCGGTCGCGCGCTACCTGCCGTCTGATGAAGGGAGTCCTGTCGAGCGAGGTACTTAGTGTCGGTCGATGCGCGACTTTCTCGTTTTTATCATATCTTGAGCTTTAGAACTCCGATTGACTCGATTCTTCTTTCATTGTGACCCTCTCTCCAAGATCTTCATCATGGACTATTAATTTCTTCATTTGTCTCAACTCCAAAATTCAGACTTTTCTCGATCTGGCTAGTTTCTTCCTCATTTTGCTTGTTTTTGCCTACAATCACAATTTTCTAGCAAAAAAGGGTTAATAGCACAATTTATACCATATTAGGGTCAAATATGAACATAAGAACATCAAAATCATATAGAAATGGATGCAAAAATATGCAATTATGACCCTAATCACACCTCCAAACTAGATTGTTGCTCGTCCTCGAGCAACGAAGCGATAAAATAGGGATAATTGTATGTACGAAGCATCAAGCACAAGATCAGATGCCATAGAATCATAGCTAAATATCAAACAAGTCTAAAATGCAATTTCATCAAATCAACAATCAATATCGAATCAATGAACAAATTGTCAAATCAACAAGTCATGATCCTCACATAGAAGTGTATAACTTATCTCTCAAGTGTTTGAGGTTCTCTCAATCTTCACACGATGATACAAATACTACCATAAGCTTGGCTCAAGTCTCAAATTTTCCACCACTTGAAATGACAAATCATTCACACATCAATGAGGACTTTCATAAGGTTGTAATGTTGGCTCTTTGGTAGGGAAGGATAGATATGGATAAGAGTGACTAAGTATGATTAGTAAAGCATAGAAAGAATCAAGTAATAGTCATTCACATCTTCATGCAATTGTGCACACTCTTCATGCTCTTCAAAATCACACTTTCAAGATCATTCTTCCCCTTCTTTGCAATTAATTGCCATATTCACAACAAATGTCAACTTGACCATATTTTCAACAAAAGTCAACTTTTTCTCATACATTGCTAGCACTTGCCTCTTTTTCAAAAAATTCAATCCATGCATAAAATTCTTCATATCTTCCACTTTAGGCCACCATGTTCTTCATCATATCACCAATCTTCCTTCCTTCTTTCACTTTACTAATCATAGGGACAAGAGAGTTCCAAAAAGGAAGGAAAATGGCTTAAAGTGTGATTAGCCAAAGGAAAGGTCTATAGGCACAAAATGGTTAGCAATGGATAATAATATCAAGGTAGGCTCATAGGGCAAAGTAGCTCAATATAGATCAAAGATGGCCTCAAATCATATCATGTGAAATCAATGTCTAATGTAGCCTCAAACAAGACTAAAGCCAAGTTCTAGAGTATAATGCACATGTGTGGAACTCACATCAAAGAATATCATCCGATCAAGATTGAAACGGGCATAAATGGCTCAAAACCTCACAGGTATAGGGTGATCATGACTCATCTCATATAAAAAATGCTCATATCATCAAAATCTAAAGTATCATCAAATCCATAGCCCAAAAGACAAGATAAGAATCAAGCCATAACTCCACTATATCCAACATGAACTTTCAACTCATCCACACAATAATAAACATATCGCATGCCACACTACTCAAAGCTAGCAACAATATGACAATCATAACAAGCAAAACAAGTCATCATATAAGTACAAGGTCCAAAATATCATAGGAACACTAAGAATCATACTAAACATAGCATTGCAATGAGATAAACAAATCGAAGACACCCCTCAAACTTTTTTGGACCAAGGGTCTAAAAAGTTTGGCAAAGAGTGGAGAAAAGATCATGCAATACACCAATCAAAGCACAATACCACAAAAATTAACACTTAAGCTCAAAATAGCAATCTAAAATCAATCAAACTAAACCTAAGAATGGAAGCACATATAGAGATAAGTGTAAAGACATACCTTGAGTTAGGATTAAGAATAGGAGAGCGAATTGCCACTTACACAAAAATGTCCTTCTTGGCCAAGTAGGAAGAGAAATCTCCTCATCACACCTTTCTAAAGCTCACAAATCACATGAATTATCATTGCAAATCAAAATTTGAAGAACGAACACACCCCCCCAAACTTTTTCGGATCAAGGATCCTAAAAGTTTGGAAAAGAGTGATGAAAATAGGATTTGCTATGAATCCATGACCAATAAAAGTATAAACAAACTCAACTAAACCAAGAAATCACCAACAAGAGGCAACACCCCCAAAGTAGGATAAATCACATGCACCAACCAAGGTAAGAGAACACACTGCCTCATATGAAACAAATCAAAACAAATAACACTATCTAAACTACAAAGCAAACTTAATAAGCAAGAAAATTTTAGGATGGGTTGCCTCCCATCTAACGCTTGGATTTAACATCCCCTGGCCGGACGCACCAATGTTAGCTAAATATCTAAGGATATTTGTCATCCTTGCCATCTAACTTTAATCTCAAAGTTTTAAAATCAAGGAAACATGTAGGATTTCTTCCCTATTCCCCTACATTCCTTGTCAATTTGAATTTATAAGCCCAAGCAAATTTTTCTTCATCTTTTCTCATCATACCAATCCACCCCCATTTCCGATTATAAAAAATGTTCAAGAAAGTTCTTAACTCAAACTTATAATCAAATCTATCAAGAGGTAAGACAAATTCAGAATAAACAACATAATCAAATATAACACAAGTAGAAGAGTCTAAGGGTAGAGAAATGCTCATTTCAATTGTAGGCTCCTCTTCCACTTCATTTTGTTGTTTTTCTTCAATGATGCTCATGTGCATGAATGGACATTCATCTTCCTCTTCTTGTTCTTTCTCTTTTCCTCCTCTTGAATCTTCTCCTTCCTTATCCTCCTCTTCTTGATTTTGATTCCTATCAATATATACAAATGAAGTATCATATTCATTATCATCATAAACAGGATTAATATCATACTCAATATAATTGTAAAAAGGATTCATAAAGCTCTTAAAATCGGAGGTATCTTGAGCATGAGTAAATTCAATTTCTTCATAATCATCTTTATCTTCTTTGACCTCACGTAGGATTTCTCCTTTTCTACCATCAATATCAAAATCAATTTGATCATAAAGATCCTTGTACTCATCATGATCATCCTCTTCACTTTCATCAATTTCTTCTTTTTCCTCTTCCTTTTCACATTCTTCTCTTTCTTCTTCTTCTAGTCCATCCTTCTCTTCTTCTTGATTCCTAATCAATATAGCATGAGAAAATTTATAAGCAATATCATCATTAATAATAGGAATTTCATAGTCAATGTGAGCATGAGAAGGTTCAATAGACATTTGAGCTCCAATACAATCTAGAATAGAAAGAGATTTCTTCTCCTTATGATGATCATCATCTTCATCTTCCACATGCCCTTCTTCTTCATCATTACCCCCTTCTTCCTCCTCACACATCTCATTGGCTTGAATGCTCAATTTCTCCAATTGAAACTCCAAACTCTTGATTTGGTCACCTTGAGTCTTATAAATTTGATCGAACTTCTTGTTTGTCTCCTCAAAGTCCCTCTTAACTTCAATGCTCATCTCTTCCAATTCCTTGAGAATGAGAGCTAGAGTCTCATATAAATGGCTAGGAGGATTTTCTTCTTGATGGAAAGGCATAGGAATGGGTGGAGTGTAGGAATATGGCTCTTCATAAGAGGTATAGGAATATGGATCCTCATAAGAGTAGGAATTTTGATAGGTGTATGGATTAGGAGAATAAGGATAAGATTCTTCTTGTGGAGGTGGTGGTTGATATGAGTAAGGTTGATAGGTGTATGAATTAGGAGGATATGTGACTTATGGGGAATACAAGCAATGGTTGTATTCGCCCATCTTCAAGTAAGTTCACTCCTACAAAAATCAATCAAGTATCAACACTCACCAAGAATAGTAACAATCAAACAACAAAAACAAAGAAAAGAAAGGTAAACAAACATCAACTAGCTTGACAAAGAGATCGTTTCCCCGGCAACAACACCAAAAACTTGTTTGCCAAAATCGTGATGATTTCCACACAAGTGAACGTGGTCGTTGTTGTTGTGGCAAGTTAACCAAGTTAAATATCGAACACAGGGAAATGATGCGATATCAAACGAGTATTGAGTGTTTACAAAAGGCTAATAGCTAGGAAAGAAAGAAAAGACCATATTTCTATCTTCTAAATCAACAAGAAATAGTAAATCCTAACTATCACCTCAAAGAAGTGAGCAAGTGTGAAGTGTACATGGAAGTAATCCTACTATGGTTCCTCTAGTGTCCTATCCATCCTATCTTGCAAAAGATCTTTTGATATATTAACCAAGCTAACTTGTGTCTAGATCTCTCTACAACACAAGGTAAGGCTCTATTAGGTGTCTAGATCTCTCTACAACTCCTAACACTCCAATTAAAAGGTCTTAGGCTAATATGCTATTCTCATTGGTCATACAAGCCAAATATCAAACACTTGGTATGCATAAGGATTTATAGCTCAATTCTCACTTCATTGCTAAAATATATAAGCCATTCATTCCAATTAAACATCCCAAGCATTCATACAAGTCATTAATAAGAGAACTAATCCAACAAGATCACTAATTCATGCATAGGATTAACAAGAGACGAAATTCACCATAGTATTCATACAACCATGCACAAGAGAATTAGCCCATGGCTAATTGGAAATGAAAAACAACAATTAACAATATAAACATCATGATTATGAATTAAAATAAAAGAATTAAAGAAAATCTTACCATAAGTGGATGAATGGAAATACAAGCATCAAACCTTGAAAAGCTATCTCTAAATCCGGAAAGCAAAATACAAAACTGAACCGTAGAAACGTAGCGTGAATTGAGAGAAGAACGTAGGAACAAACGGATCTAAAATCCGACGGACGGATCAAAAGTTATGATAGAAAGAAAATTGAATCTAACTAAGAAACCACTAAGTAACTACCTAATTCTCTCTCTAAACTAATCTAAGAAATTGGAATTATGATCTCTATACTTGAGAATCTGATCCTTGAGGTATTTATAGTGCCCACAATGCTTAGTCCAAAGTTCCCTTCATTAAATGCGCGAAAATACGAAGATAGCCCTGAAATTTCAGAAATTTCGCACTGCTGTCGCCCAACACCTTGAAGGCTGTCGACCAAGCTGGTCAACAGCTTGCTCGATAGAGTGCCATTTTGTCGCACAAGAGCTGGCTGCCTGCCGTCCGAGCTGGTCGACATCTTAGTCTCTCAATGCATGTCTTTCCAGGGATCCGGTCGTGCGCTGTCTACCGTCTGATGAAGGGAGTCCTGTCGAGCGAGGTACTTAGTGTCGGTCGATGCGCGACTTTCTCGTTTTTGTCATATCTTGAGCTCTAGAACTCCGATTGACTCAATTCTTCTTTCGTTGTGATCCTATCTTCAAGCTCTATGTCATGGAATATTAATTTATTCATTTTTCTCAACTTAAAAATTCAGACTTTTATTGATCTTGCTCGTTTCTTCCTCGTTTTGCTCATTTTTGCCTACAATCATAACTTTATAGCCAAAAGTGGTTAATAGCAGAATTTATACCATATTAGGGTCAAATATGAACATAGGCACTTCAAAACCATATAGAAATGGATGCAAAAATGTGCAATTATGACCCTAATCACTATACTAGGTATGGTCATTGTCAGAGAAGGACAACCAGTACCTGCACCTACCTAAAATAGGAAGGTTTGAAATGGATCTCCTCCAAAGGATCTATTTCAAACCTCCTTATAAATACAGAAGGCCTTGCTCCCATTCAAGGCTAACGGGAAATTTCCAAGAGAAAGCTCTCAAGATTCCAAGCACTCAAAGCATACTTTGAACAACACTCTGAAACCTTAAATTTCCCTAGTATTGTAGTAGGAATCTTTTCTGTATTCTGCTTAGATTATTGATCCCATCCTTAGAATTGATTTGTTAGAGGGATCAATACACAATAGTTGGAAAACGTGAATACCAAACCCCCCAGGTTGTGAGTTGGTTGGTAGGGAGGACTGGGACTTGTAAAAAGCACAGGGGTTAGTTCCTAAGAGATGAAGTTGGCTACTCATGTCCCTTGGCATGTAAAACCCAAGTACCTATCCTCAGGGTTTTGAGAATTGCTTCTTGTTAAATCAGGTCGTGGACGTAGGAGTTGGTTATCTCCGAACCACGTTAAAAAGATAATTGTGTGCTGATTTACTATTTGCTCAGGATCATAATTGTCATTCATATTAAACTGAAGCATACTTGCATTGTTTTGAAAACCATCAGGACTGATTCTTCATCCTGATCAGTAAAATTATGCACCAGCCCTTAACCATGTTTTCACTAAGCAAACTGATAAGTTTTCAGAACTAAAATGAGTAAAAACTTAAGGGCTCACATTCCGCACTAAACTGAGCTTACTGAGATAGTAGCCCAACTGACTAGTTTTCGAGCGGTCAGTAGGTTTGTTATCTCAACTGAGCTTCTGAGAGCACAACTCTTACTTAGCCTATTTGGTTCGTTGCTGATCCGTCCCTGCAGCCCCTGAGGACCATCAGTTTAACTGAACATTTCAGGAGCTTCCTGACTAAGTCTGAAAGAGCATTTTCCTGAGATTTTCGAAAAAATTTGACATCAGTGTATTCCCCCCCATACACTGATTTATACTCGTTTTGGGACCAACAAGTGGTATCAGAGCAGTGGTTCAAAAGACCATTGACTTTTTTTACCAACAGTTTCTGAGGAGAAACTTTTGGTGGTCAACTAAACAGATCTAGTTTGTGAAAACTTGCATATCATGGCATCCGGTTCTAAGCGCCTTGAGGGCAATCTTCCTGAGTTTTCTGTTGACAATTATGATTATTGGAAATTCAGGGTCCTCGCACATCTCTACTCCATCCATGACCAGATGCCCCAGGTGATTGAGCATGGCCCTATTAGATTTATGAGGAATCTTCTGACCACCTGGCCCGTATGTCCCTGTTCCGGCTGCCGGAGATGATCCTATGGAGAGGTCCGCACTTACTGCAAATATGATTAAGCAAATCAGACTGGATAATGTTGCGAAGAACAATATGATTAAGCAAATCAGACTGGATAATTCGGTCAGGCTCATGCATCTGAAAACTGCGAAGGAGATCTGGGATGCTCTGAAGGAGATGAGTGAGGATTCTGAGAAGATTAAAGAGAACAAGTGGGATTTGGCTATCAGGAAGTTCGAGGCCTTTAGGATGCTTGATGGAGAGACCATCGATCAGATGGAAGCTCGGTTCATTAAGATGATGAACGAGCTAGCAACCCTTGGGAAGGACTTTCCCAAGAGGGAGGTATCGCCTAAAATCCTGAACTGTCTCCCTGAAAGATGGGGCACAGGAGTGATCTTGTTGAAGAACACTCAGGATCTCACAAACATTCCTTACTCTCACCCCTTCTCAGAGTTAAAGGCTCTGGAATTCGACCTCGATAAGAGGAAGATGAAAGGTGTTGCCAGTGAGGATGTGACTGAGGAGAAGACACCTGAGAAGAAAAAGAGCGTGGCTCTTAAAGCTACTCCAGAGCCTGAGGCTGGATCTAGCTTGAATTCACTGAAGGATATGAGCAAGGACGAGCTAGCCCTGGAGTACAGCCTGATCGCATGGCATTTCGAGAAGCTGAACTCTCGATTCGGCAGGTGTAAGAAGTTTTATACTGACACCCGTGATCGTAGGTATTCTAGCCCCAGGAGATCGAGCCCCAGGAGGGAAGAGAGGAGGGGTTCATATTCCAGGAGAGAGAGAGATGACCCTGAGCGGTGCAGAGATAAGAAAAGTTCCAGAAGGAGAGACGACGCTGATCCCAGAAGATCCAGCTCCAAGCCTGAACGATCATCAGGGAGTAGGAGGGAGTCGTCAGATAAGAGGTACACTAACAAACCTGGTGTTTCTGATGTTGATCAGTGTTACCATTGCAAGAAGACCGGACATTATCAGTATGACTGTCCGGAGCTCAGTGCTCGCGAGAGAGAAGATCGGAGAGCCTAAAGAGATCTCAGGGCATCAGATCAGAAAGCGTTGGTTGCTGAGGATTCCTCAGATTCAGATGGCCCAGGACGCCGATCCCGTGAACTCTTCTCTGATGAGGAGTATGATGATCTCTGCCTGATGGCAGATGATGAGGTATGTTCTTCTGCCTCTTCTCCTGATCACGCACCTGAGCTTAGATCAGACTTAGCAAGAGAGCTCGACCTTCAGCTCGCCCTAGAACAATTGATGGTTGACTTCTCGAGGCTGCAGGAGACTCATATTCACACACTGGATGTGAATGCACAACTGAGTGGGGAGAATGATCGATTAACTGAGTCTCTAAGAATGAGAGATATTGAAGAAGCCCTCAGACTAGTAAACCTTCAGGAAGAGTTACTTCATGCCCGGAATAGGCATGATGAAACTACAATGGCGGTTGAAAGACTGAATGGTGTAATCAGCTCGCTGATCGAGACTCGTGACATGGATTTGTTCCTTGCTCAGGAACAACAGATGATTAAGCGAATTACTCTGAGAGGGATGTTCGAAACTGAGTTGCAAGCTCACCTTAGTGCTGAGAAAAATGCTAGGGATCTTGAACTGATCTCAAAAGAGAATGCTCATCAGAAGTTGGTGCTTCAGTACACCACTGAGCTTGAGGCCCTAAAAAGAGAAAATGTGCTCCTTGAGGAAAAGCTGAAGAAGTTACACACATCTTCCCAAGTGGTTGATGAGTTCAAAAGTTTCTCTCAGCTTACCAATGGTGCTAAAGCTGGGTTAGGCTATGATGCCTCAAACGACCCAAAGGGTAAGAAAAAGAGAGGTGCTTCAGGGAGCAACTCTCACAAAGCGTATGTCCCTGCCTGAACTGATGACAAGGGCCCTTGTGTTGCTCATCAGGACAAGGGCAAAGGGAAGGAGAAAGTGTCTGCTGAACCTGTCAGGCAAAGGACTGAGGAACAAAGGTCAAAACCTAAGGGAAAGGCCAAAGCTCCTCATCCTGAGTCAAGGAAGAAGGACCAAGGGAACTCCAAGGCTCAGCCTAGGAACCTTCAGGCTGGAAAGAACTCTAACCCAAGCACTTCTCAGGTTAAGCCTCAGAATGGTCAGGGTGGAAGGAATTCTAGTCAGAGGAGGCCTCAGGCAAGGCCAAGGAATACTGAGGTCCAGAGGCCTCAGACAGGGCACAGAGCCCATCAGGAGCGTCCTAATCCTCAGAGGAGAAGGACAAACCAGGTGGCCTCTAAAGGGCAAAGGAGACCTGACTCCAAAAACTCTCAGGCCAGACCTCAAGTGCCTAGAGGTCAGACTCGAGCAGCTCCTTCCCAGGACAGACCTCAGCCCAACGAACCCAGGCCAAGGAGTTACAGGAGGCCCGCCCCCAGGAACAAATCCAGGGCTCCTGAGACTCAGGCTGACACCCATACACCCTCAACTTCCCAAGCACAAAGGAAGAAGATGACTGTGTATGTTGATGTTTCTGGGAGACAGGTTTACACTTCTGATGCCATCAGAATTGTTAAACAAATCTGGATCCCGAAGGGTATGGCTGACACTGTAGGACCCAATACGAGATGGGTAAGTGAGGCCTGATTTTTTTCAGGTTGCTGCGGGCTACAAGAAGAGGAAGGAGGATCTAATGAAGGACTGGTACTTGGACTCAGGGTGTTGCAAGCACATGACCGGATTTCGTGATCTCCTTCAGGACTACGTAGCTCAGGAAGGCCCGCAGGTAACCTTTGGTGATAACTCTAAGGGTTTCACCAGAGGATTCGGTACCCTTGTTGTTGGTTCTATGAGTGTGCTTAATGTATCATATGTTGAGGGTCTTAGGCATAACCTGCTTTCGGTTAGTTAGTTTTGTGACCGTGGATATAGTGTAGAGTTTACACCTAATATATGCCTTGTGAGAGACAAATCTACACTGTAGGTTCTGATTACAGGTGTTAGGAGAGGAAATATATATTTTACTGACTTCAAAAGCAGCTCTCCTGAAACTTTTTTGGTCGCTAAGAGCTCATCTGAGCTCAGTTGGCTATGGCATAAACGCCTGAGCCACTTAAACTTCAAGATTATTAACAAAATCTCTCGACTTTCTTTTGTAGAAGGTCTACCTAATGAAGTTTTTAGCAAAGATCACGTGTGCGAAGCATGTCAGGAAGTCAAGCAAACCAAAGCTTCATTCAAGGAGAAAGATGCCTTCTCAACTGATTAAGTTCTTCAGCTCCTGCAGATGGATCTCTTTGGTCCGATTACTCTTGTCACCATGAATGGTAGGAAATATACCCTTGTTGTTGTTGATGATTATTCCAGGTACACATGAGTTATTTTCTTGTTGAACAATAAGGAGACTCAGGTCAAGCTTCCTGAGTTACTCAAGAAATTGAGTACTGAACAGGGTCAGAGCATTGTCAGGATCAGATCAGATCGGGGAACAGAGTTCATTAACTCTATTATAACTGATTTTTGTACTGACCATGGTATTGCTCATGATACTTCTGCAGCCAGGACCCCTCAGCAGAATGGGGTAGCTGAGAGAAGGAACCAGACCCTGAAGGAAGCTGCCAAGACCATGTTGGCTGAGTCAGGACTACCCAAGAAGTACTGGGTTGAAGCAATCAACACTGCTTGCTACACTCAGAACCGATCTATGCTGAACAAACAACATGCTCAGACACCTTATGAAACGTGGAACAAGAGGAAGCCTCGCACCTCCTATTTCCATATTTTTGGGTGTAAGTGTTTCAACCTGAACAATGGGAAAGACCAGCTTAAAGCCTTTGATAGCAAGTCTGATGAGGGAGTTTGCTTAGGATACTCCTCAGTCAGCAAAGCTTTCAGGGCGTATAACTGTCGGACCCTTTGTGTGGAGGAAACACCTCATGTTTTGTTTGATGAGACTGCATCAGTGCGTAGAAAACAAGTTCCGAGTCCTGACACTAAGGGGGTTACCAGAGGGTGACAAGATTGATCCTGAAGAATCCTGAATTCAAGGTCAAATTCATGAATGCTCCCAAGGGATGGGATAATGATGACGATCAGGATGGACCTCAGGCCAACCCTCATCAAGCCCCAGCCTCGGAGAATGTTGAGTCTCAGACTCAACCTGAGGTACGTACTGTCGGTAATAATGCTTCTGCACCTGAGACAGTTACTGAGTCCAACTCTATAGCGGGAAACAATGTCCCTGATATTGTACAACCCTCAGAGAATGACTCAGTGTCCCATGTTCTTGCTTGTTCCGCTTCTTTGCCCATTATTGTTGAGACTAACATTTCAGGATCAGGTGAGGGAACGTCAGCAGCTCCCAGTGCAGCCGTCAGCAGGAGGCGGTGGCTAGATGATCACTCATTGGCTGATATCATTTGTGATATCAATGAGGGGGTCAGGACAAGGTTGTCCTTTGGTGAGAGAGCTATGTTCTATTGTTTCCTGTCTGATCAGGAACTTAAGAGCATAGAAAAAGCTCTTGCTGACCCTAACTGGATCCTAGCCATGCAGGATGAGCTCAATCAGTTTGAGCGGAATCAGGTTTGGGAGTTAGTTGAGAGACCTAGGCGTCAACATGTTATTGGCACCAAGTGGATCTTCAAGAACAAGAGGGATGAGAAGAATGTTGTTGTCAGGAATAAAGCCAGACTAGTGGCAAAGGGTTACTCTCAGGCTGAAGGAATCGACTATGATGAGACCTTTGCTTCGGTCGCAAGGTTAGAAACAATCAGGTTGTTCTTGGCTTATGCAACATTCAAGAAGTTCAAGGTGTATCAGATGGACGTGAAGAGTGCTTTTCTGAATGGTGTACTAAACGAGGAGGATTATGTGGACCAACCTCCAGGGTTCGAAGTTGGTGATAAGGTGTATCACCCGAAGAAAGCTCTTTATGGCCTGAAGCAAGCCCCCAGGGCTTGGTATGATACACTCTCCCAGTTCCTGATAGACCACGGGTTCGTGAAAGGAACAGTGGACAGGACTCTCTTCAGGATATACGAAGGGGAGGACATTCTCTTGGTTCAGAATTATGTGGATGACATAATATTTGGATCACCTAACCTGAAGCTTTGTGAGAAATTCTCCAAGCTGCTGACGGGGAAGTTTGAGATGTCAATGATGGGAGAGATGAATTTCTTTCTAGGTCTTTAGGTCAGGCAAACTGACTCCGGAATCTTCATAAATCAATCCAAGTATGCGAGGGACTTGATTCAGATGTTTGGAGTTCAGTCCAGCAAAGTGTAACGTATTCCCATGAACATAAATGAGAAGTTGGATCCTGACAAGGAGGGGACCTCAGTGAATCAGACTGAATATAGGGCACTAATTGGATTTGTTCGGACAATCTGAGTATTTTGATTAGATCCCAAAACCCTTGATGAATCTGCCTAAGTACAGCTGTTCAGGATAGTTAGGTAAGAAATTCAGTACATGAGGAACTTGCTGAAGACTGAAGAATATTGGAGTCGACCCAATTTACTGAAGTCTGAAGTATAATTCATCCTGAAGGAGTCATTCAGTCTTGCTGAAGATTGCCTGGGTCTGAAGCTGAAGATCGAAGCCTGATGATCCGTACTGAAGTTAATCCTGAAGTACCATTGGCTGATGTTTATACTGAGTACACTAAGCATACTCAGGACAGAACTTAGTCAGTGAAGAGTAAGTGTTACCTATCAGGCTGTGCTGAATGCATTTAAGACCTGACTTAGGCCTTGGTTCAGTTTATCTGAACCGTATAAGTCCAAAGCAAAAAGGTTACACATACTGGGCTGAATAATCTCTCAGGCTGTACTGAATACACATAAGACCTGACTTGGGCAGTAGTTCAGATCACCTGAACCATGTAAGTCTAAGGCAAAAAGGTTATTTATGCTATGGGACAAGAGACAAAGAGAATGTCAGTAAGACTCCAATGAAGACAAACATTCAGACAGAGTTATTATCAAGAGACTCAGAGTATTGAATGTACAAAGAAGGATAAATGTCTGAAAGTCAACTAGCCGTTAGAATGGAGAGCCAATGATCTTTCGACACGTATGTATGGAGTCTGCGCCGCATTTAATGCGGCATTTAATGCATCTCAAAGTTGCAGGTGATGGGACAGACTTGCCAGAATAAGCATGGCGGTTAGGTCAAACAGTATTTCTAGCCTGCAACCACCCCAAAATAGGAAAGATTTGATTAGATCTCCTCCAACGGATCTATTTTGAATCTTGCCTATAAATATGGAGAACCTTGCACCCATTCAAGGTTAACGGGAAATTTCCAAGAGAAAACTCTCAAGAATCCTAGGTCTCAAAGCATACTATAAACAACACTCTGCAATTAAATTTCCCTAGTGTTGTAGTAGGATTCACTCTGTATTTGCTTAGATCGATAGCTCTAATATTTAGCATTGCTTTGTATTGCTAGAGCTATCTCAGTTGGAAACCAGAATACCAAACCACTCAGGGTGTGAGATTGGTTGGTTAGAAGGACTGGGACTTGTAAAACGCCCAGGGGTCAGTTCCTAAGAGAGGAAGTTGGTTACTCGTGTCCCTTGGCATGTAAAACTAAGCACCTATCCTCAGGGTTTTGAGGATAGCTTCCTGTTAAATTAGGTCGTGGACGTAGGAGTTGGTTATCTCAGAACCACGTTAAAAAGACCCTTATGTGCTGATTTACTGTTTTGTTCAGGATCATAACTATCATCATAATATACTGAACATTCTGCATTGTTTTATCCTCTGGACTGAATCAATCATCCTGAATCTTAATACGGTGCACTCAGCCTTAATCACCCGTCTACTAAGCAAGTTTAGAGAAAATGTTTTTCAGAAACTAAAACGAGTAGAATCTAAGGGCTCACTTTCCACACGTACTCTAGCTCACTGAGATAGTAGTCCAACTGACTTGTTTCTAAGCAGTCAGTAGGTTTGTTATCTCTACTGAGCTTCCAAGCACATTACTCACACTCAGCTTATCTGACTCGTTACTGAACTGTCCCTGCTGTCCCTGTGGACCTTCTGCATACTGAGTAATTCAGGAAATCCTGACTGAGAGTGTAAGAGCATTTTTCTGAGTCTTTCAGAAAAATCTGACATCAGTGTATTCCCCCCATACACTGATTGTACTCATTTCGGGACCTACAATTGGTATCAGAGCGGTGGTTCAAAAGACTACTGACTTTGTTTACCAACAGTTTCTGAGGATAAACTTTTGGTGGTCTACTGAATAGATCTCATTTCTGAAAATTGCATATCATGGCATCCGGTTCTAAACGTCTCGAGGGCAATCTTCCTGAATTCTCTATTGACAATTATGACTATTGGAAATTCAGGGTACTCGCACATCTCTATTCCATCCATGATCAGATGCATTTGGTGATTGAGCAGGGTCTGATCAAGTTTATGAGGAATCTTCAGACGACCTGGCCTGTTGCTGGCAATGTTCCTGTTCCAGCCGCAGGAGATGAGGAAGTGGAGAGGTCCGCGCTTAATTCTGATCAAATTAAGCAAATCGGACTGGATAATGTGGCCAAAAACATTATACTCCACACCGTTTCTTATGAGAATTCGGTCAGGATCATGCATTTGAGGACTGCAAAGGAGATCTGGGATGCTCTGAGGGAGATGAGTGAGGGATCATAAAAGATCAAAGAGAACAATAGAGATCTTGCAATTAGGAAGTTTGAAGCCTTCCAGATGTTAGAAGGAGAATCCATCGATCAGATTGAAGCTCGGTTCATTAAGATGATGAACGAGCTAGCAACCCTTGGGAAGGAGTTTCCCAAGAGGGAGGTGTCTTCTAAAATCCTGAACTATCTCCCTGAAAGATGGGACACAGGAGTGATCTTACTGAAGAACACTCAGGATCTTACCAACATTACTCACTCTCACCTATTCTCAGAGTTAAAGGCTCTGGAATTCGACCTCGATAAGAGGAAGAAGAAGGGTGTTGTCAGTGAGGAAGTTAGTGAGGAGAAGACTCCTGAAAAAGAAAAGAGCGTGGCTCTTAAAGCCACTCCTGAGCCTGAGGCTGGATCGGGCTCCAAGTCTCTGAAGGACATGAACAAGGATGAGCTAGCCTTGGAGTACAGCCTGATGGCGCGGCGTTTCGAGAAACTGAACTCTCGATTCGGAATGTATAAGAAATTTTATACTGCCAGCTGTGATCGCAGGTACTCCAGCCCCAGGAGATCCAGTCCCCGAAGACAAGAAAGGAGGGGTTCAGACTCCAGGAGGGATCGCAATGAGTCTGAGCGACGAAGAGATGAGAAGAGGAGAGATGATGAGCCCAGAAGATCCAGCTCCAAACCTGAACGATCATCAGGGAGCAGGAGGGAGTCATCAGATAAGAGGTACACTGACAAAAAGTTTACTTCTGATGTAGATCAGTGTTACCACTGTAAGAAAACCAAACATTATCAGTATGATTATCCGGAGCTCAGTGCTCACGAACGAGAGGATCGGAGAGCCAAGAGAGAGCTCAGGGCATGAGACCGGAGAGCATTGCCTGCTGAGGATTCCTCATATTCAGATGGCCCAGGACGCCGGTCCCCTGAACTCTTCTCTGATGAGGAGTATTGTTGGGACAATCTTGGTATTTTGATTAGATCCCAAAACCCCGGATGAATTTGCCTAAGTATAGTGTTCAGGATAAAATAGCTCAGGATAGTTAGGTCAGAGATTCAGTACAGAAGGACCATACTGAAGACTGAAGAATATTGGAGTCGACCCAATTTACTGAAGTCTGAAGTGTAAACCATTCTGAAGAAGTCAGTCAGTCTCGCTGAAGATTGTCTGTTCTGAAACTGAAGATCGAAGCCTGCTGATTCTTCCTGAAGTCAATCCTGAAGTACCATTGTCTGATGTTTCTACTGAATACACTAAGCATGTTCAGGACAGAACTCAGTCAGTGAAGAGTATGTACTACCTATCAGGCTGTGCTGAATGCACATAGGACCTGACTTAGGCCATGGTTCAGTTTACCTGAATCCTGTAAGTCCGAAGCAAAAAGGTAACACATACTGAGCTGAATAACCTATCAGGCTGTGCTGAATGCACATAGGACCTGACTTAGGCTGTGGTTCAGAATACCTGAATCATGTCAGTCCAAAGCAGAAAGGTTATTTATGCTATGGGACAAGAGACAAAAAGAATGTCAGTAAGACTCCATTAAGGCACACG
>JAPKLY010000837.1:25334-80157 GCA_026898435.1 Prunella vulgaris | reverse complement strand
GGAGAACCTTGCACCCATTCAAGGTTAACGGGAAATTTCCAAGAGAACTCTCAAGAATCCAAGAACACAAAGCATATCATAAACAACACTCTGCAATTAAATTTCCCTAGTGTTGTAGTAGGATTCACTCTGTATTTACTTAGATCGATAGCTCTAATATTTAGCACTGATTTGTATTGCTAGAGCTATCTTAGTTGGAAACCAGAATACCAAACCTCTCAAAGTGTGAGATAGGTTGGTTAGAAGGACTGGGACTTGTAAAACGCCCAGGGGTCAGTTCCTAAGAGAGGAAGTTGGCTATTCGTGTCCCTTGGCACGTAAAACCCAAGTACCTATCCTCAGGGTTTTGAGGATAGCTTCCTGTTAAATCAGGTCGTGGACGTAGGAGTTGGTTTTCTCCGAACCACGTTAAAAGTCCCCTGTGTACTGATTTACTGTTTTGTTCAGGATCATAAATGTCATCATATTAAACTGAACATACTGCATTGGTTTTAACTTCAGGACTGAATCAATCATCCTGAATCTGAATACTGTGCACTCAGCCTTAACCACCTATTTACTAAGCAACTCAGAGAAAACGTTTTCAGAAACTAAAACGAGTAGAATTTAAGGGCTCACTTTCCGCACGTACTTTGACTCACTGAGATAGTTGTCCAACTGACTCGCTTCCGGGCAATCAGTAGGTTTGTTATCTCTACTGAGTCTCCGAGCACTTTACTCTTACTCAGCTTATCTGACTCGTTACTGAACCGTCCCTGCTGTCCCTGCGGACATTCAGCATACTGAGTACTTCAGGGATTCCTGACTGAGTACGTTGGAGTATTTTTCTGAGTCTTTCAGAAAAATCTGACATCAGTGTATCCCCCCCCATACACTGATCTAACTCGTTTCGGGACCAACAAGTATGATGACCTCTGCCTGATGGCAGATGATGAGGTATGTTCTTCTGCCTCTTCTCCTGATCACGAACCTGAGCTTAGCTCAGATTCAGCAAGAGAACTCGACCTTCAGCTCGCCCTAGAGCAATTGATGGTTGACTTCTCAAGGCTGCAGGAGACTCATACTCACACAGTGGATGTGAATGCAAAACTGAGTGGAGAGAACGATCGGCTAACTGAGTCTCTCAGAGTAAGAGATACTGAGGAAGCCCTCAGATTAGTACATCTTCTGGAAGAGCTGCTTCATGCTCGGAACAAGCATGATAAAGCTCCACTGGAAGTAGAAAGACTGAAAGGTGTAATCAGCTCGCTGATTGAGACTCGTGATACTGATCTATTCCTTGCTCAGGAACAACTGATGATTGAGCGAATTGCTCTTAGAGTGATGTTCGAAACTGAGTGGAAAGCTCGCCTTTGTGCTGAGCAAACTACTTGGGATCTTGAGCTGATCTCAAAAGAGAAAGCTCATGAAGAGTTGGTGCTTCAGTACACCACTGAAATTGAGGCCCTGAAAGAAACAAATGGGAATCTTGAGGTTAAGCTGAAGAAGTTATACACATCCACTCAAGTGGTTGATGAGTTAACAAGTTTCTCTCAACTGACTGATGGTGCTAAAGCTGGGTTAGGTTATGATGCCTCAAAAGACCCAAAGGGCAAGAAAGTGGGAGGTGCTTCAGGGAGCAACTCTCAGAAGAAGTTTGTCCCTGCCCTAACTAATGACAAGAGCTTAAGTGTTGCTCGTCAGGACAAAGGCAAAGGGAAGGAGAAAATGCCTGCTGAACCTGTCAGGCAAAGGACTGAGGAACCAAGGCCAAAACCTAAGGGAAAGGCCAAGGCTCCTCATCCTGAGTCAAGGAAGACAGATCAAGGGAACTCGAAGGCTCAGCCTAGGAATCCTTAATCTGGGAAGAACTCTGCTCCTAGCACTTCTCAGGCCCAGCCTAGAAATGCTCAGAGCGGAAAGAACTCAGGACAGAGGAGGCCTCAGGCAAAGCCAAGGACTACTAAGGTCCAGACTCCTCAGACAGGGCACAGAGCCCATCAGGAGCGTCCTAATCCTCAAAGGAGAAGGACAAACCAGGTGGTCTCTGAAAGGCAACGGAGACCTGACTCCGGTAACACTCAGGCTAGACCTCAAGTGCCAAGTGGTCAGGCCCGAGCCGCTCCTTCTCGGGATCAAACTCAGCCCAATGCACCCAGGCCAAGAAGGAACAGGAGGCCCACCCCCAGGAATCAATATAGGGCTCCTGAACCTCAGGCTGATACCCATATCTTTGGGTGTAAGTGTTTCATCCTGAACAATGGGAAAGACCAGCTGAAAGCCTTTGATAGCAAATCTGATGAGGGAGTCTTCTTAGGATACTCCTCAGTCAGTAAAGCTTTCAGGGTGTATAACTGTCGGACCCTTGGTGTGGAGGAAACACCTCATGTTGTGTTTTATGAGACTGCATTAGTGCATAGGAAATAGGTTCCGAATCCTGACACTGAGGGGGTTATCAAGAGGATAACAAGACTGAGTCTGAAAAATCCTGAATTCAAGATCAAGCTTGTCAGTGCTCCCAAGGGATGGGATGATGATGATGATGATCAGGATGGACCTCAGGCCAACCCTCAGCTAGCCCCAGCCTCAGAGAATGTTGAGTCTCAAACGGAGGCACAGACTCAACCTGAGGTACGTACTGTCGGTGATGATGCTTCTGCACCTGAGACAATTACTGAGTCCAACACTGTAGGGGGAAATAATGTCTCTGATATTAGCCAACCCTCAGGAAATGACTCAGTATCCCCTGTTCTTGCTCGTTCCTGTTCTTTGCCTATTATTATCGAGACTAATGTTTCAGGATCAGGCGAGGGAACGTCAGCAGCTCCCAGTGCTCCAGTCAGCAGGAGGCGGTGGCTAGATGATCACTCATTGGCTGATATCATTGGTGATATCAATGAGGGGGTCAGGACTAGGTTGTCCTTTGGTGAGAGCGCTATGTTTTGCTTCTTCCTGAGTGATCAGGAACCTAAGAGCATAGAAGAAGCTCTTGTTGATCCCAACTGGATCCTAGCCATGCAGGATGAGCTCAATCAGTTTGAGCGGAATCAGGTTTGGGAGTTAGTTGAGAGACCTAGGCGTCAACATGTCATTGGCACCAAGTGGGTCTTTAAGAACAAGAGTGATGAGAAGAATGTTGTGGTCAGGAATAAGGCCAGACTAGTAGCAAAGGGTTACTCTCAGGCCGAAGGAATTGACTATGATGAGACCTTTGCTCCGGTCGCAAGGTTGGAAGCAATCAGGTTGTTTCTGGCATATGCAACATTCAAGAAATTCAAAGTGTATCAGATGGATGTAAAGAGTGCTTTTCTGAATGGTGTACTAAACGAGGAGGTCTATGTGGAACAACCTCCAGGTTTCAAAGTTGGAAATAAGGTATTTCACCTGAAGAAAGCTCTTTATGGCTTAAAGCAAGCTCCGAGAGCTTGGTATGATACATTATCCCAATTCCTGATAGACTACGAGTTCGTAAAAGGAACAGTGGATAGGACCCTCTTCCGGATATCCGAAGGGGAGGACATTCTCTTGGTTCAGATTTATGTGGATGACATAATTTTTGGATCTCCTAATCTGAAGCTTTGTGAGAAATTCTCCAAGCTGATGATTGGAAAATTTGAGATGTCAATGATGGGAGAAATGAATTTCTTTCTGGGTCTCCAAGTCAGGCAAACTGACTCCGGAATCTTCATAAATCAGTCCAAGTATGCGAGGGACTTGATTCAGAAATTTGGAGTTCAGTCCAGCAAAGTCTCACGTATTCCCATGAACACAAATGAGAAGCTGGATCTTGACAAAGAAGGAGTCTCAGTAAATCAGACTGAATATAGGGCACTGATTGGATCCTTATTGTATCTGACTGCTAGTCGTCCTGACATCACTTATGCAGTTGGAGTTTGTGCAAGGTATCAGTCTGATCCAAAGAAAAGTCATCTAGAGAGTGCCAAAAAGATATTGAAATACCTCAGAGGTACAGTACATCTAGGACTTTGGTATCCTTCTGATGACAACCTAGAACTGACTGGCTATTCAGATGCAGATTATGGAAGCTGTAGGCTTGATAGGAAATCAACTACAGGCACATGTCAGTTTCTAGGGAGTAAACTGATCTCTTGGTTTTCTAAAAAGCAAACCAGTGTTGCAACGTCTACTACTGAAGCTGGTATATGGCGGAAGGCAGTTGTTGTTCTCAGATCCTTTGGCTGAAACAGCAACTGAGAGACTACCAAGTTGAGGCCACTGAAGTCCCAATTTATTGTGACAATAATAGTGCCATTGCCATATCCCAAAACCCAGTCTTACACACAAGGTGTAAGCATGTAGACATCAGGCATCATTTTATTAGAGATCATGTTGAAAAGAAGGACATCAGGATGGAGAGAGTCCATACTGATAAGCAGAGAGCTAACATACTGACTAAGGCTTTGCCTGAAACCAGATTTATTGAGCTATCAGTAGAATTAGGACTCCTTGACCCAGGCTTAGGAGATTCAATCTGAATCGCTGATCAGAATGTTCAAGGTCAGGGGGAATGACTAATATGGACTCAGGATGAAGGAATCTCAGAGAGAATGTGAATGGTTGTAAGGGGAACATTCAGTATGAAAAGGATGATCAGTATAGACTGACTAAGATTCAGGACACTGAACTCAGGGCTTGTCACCCTGATAGACCACCAACAAGTGGTATCTGTCAGAATACGAATCTGACTGACTGAATTATATGAAAATGTAGGTCTTCTGCAGTTTATCACAGCAAGACCCCAGAGACTCTATCCGAGACTTGTTGTTGCTTTCTACCTCAAGATGGCGCAGAACAAGGATTCCTAGGAGTGGGAGACTTGCATTCCTCTGTCTTCCTGTGTGAAGGGGAAGGATGGAGAAGAGGAACTGACCAGGAGGTAGGTCACCCTCAACATCAGGGAGAAGATTAAGGAGGTTTTTAATCTTCCCCGCTCTGGACGAAGCCTGGTTGATTACGGGTTTGGGAACGAGAAGGATTTTCTCCAGTCTCTATACGATGGAGATGTCGTCCTGAGGTCAGGTCTCAACAAATCAGTCCTGAGGACTGAGAATCGTCATTTCTTCGACCTGACAAGTCAGGGAGTGATGGGGATTACCGGAGGATTGGAGCAGATCTCCAGACCAAAACTATATACAATGATGGCAATCTCTGACGCCTCAGTGCATAACTTTAACTGGGAGGATTACTTCCTCCAATTGCTGGTAGCTGAGACCAGCAAAATCAAATACTCGCCGGAGGGTCAGGTGATTTTTTAGGCTAAAATGCACTTCGGCACCAAGATTTCTCTGATCTTGGAGACCCTGGATCTCGGGGACGTTGATCAGGCCCAGTCGCTCGAGATTCCAGCGAAGATTGATCTCTTTAGGGCTTACTCCGGTGATGCTGGCGCTAAGAGGAGACCACGGACTCAGTAGAAGAAGGCTCAGGCGAGCACGACTGGGAGAGTCAAGGCTTAGGCGGGCATATCTTCAGAGTCTGATATAGCAAAGCCAGCGGAGGACAAGCCTAAGCGCTCAGGACCCAAGCAACAGAAACTGAAATTCTTATATCCGGGGTCAGAAGAGCGAGAGAAAAAGCTTGTGGAAGAGAGAGTTGCTGAAGAAGCTGTTCAGCATGCAACTCCGGAGAAGGAACCGGCACAGGCCGCTCTTGACATTGCTCCCATTACTTCTATTCCGGACGTTGCATCCCCTGATCCTGATCAACTGATTCTCAACATCGCCTCAACCTATCAGATTTTGGAGAAGGATCAAGATGAACCTGCTCAGGAAGGAGGAGTTGAGCAGGAGGCTGCTGAACCAGTTCAGGCTGAAGCCCCATGGCCATTCCCTGCGCCTGATGAGAACACATTGCCCGATTTCGAGATTATGGCAAGGGGAACTGCTGTGGATATGGTGGAGAGGAGGTTTCCTGATCTCTCAGACGCTCAGAAGGAGGCAGTTGTGCAACTTCGCACTTACGCCATGATCAGGAATGCCACTTGGCCTGAATTGAGTCAGCTCGGGGAGTTGAGAGGATGGGAGAAAATGGCTGAAACTGAAGCTGCTCTCTTTTATCACTTCAACGTGAATTCTTTACATCACCTGATCAAGATGGTAGACTTCATCAGAACTGTCAGACGCATCTACCCCGAGCCAGAGCTTGAAAAAGTTGAGGAGGAGAAGGAAGAGGAAAAGGAAGAGATCGTGATTGCTGAAGACATTCAGCAAGATGGCACTGAAGGAGTTAGTGCACCGGCCGATGAAGTAATCCTGGGACCCGGGACTGCGGAGGCTTCAGGAGAGGGTCCAACAGGCTGATCCGAGTCAGAGGAAAATGGATCACCCCCGAGGCTCTATATGTTCAGAACTCCTCACGAGCTCTTGCCAATCTTCACAGAAGGGTAATCCTCGTCGAGAGAAAAACTAGTAGGGTTGGTTCAAATTCTGAAGTGCTGAACAAGAAGATGAAAAGACTGGATCGTGACCTGAATGAGATGGGGGCTGACATGAATGCTGCCATCGATCTTCTTGGAGAAGTCAGAAATCAACACTCAGTAGATCTCACTGTTATCTCTAAGCAAGCAAAAGGGGTCATTCAAAGCTGCAATCAAATGGTCTCTGATGCGCAAACTCAGCAGGAGAACAAGCTTGCCAGTTTTCTTGATCAACAACTGCCTGAAAAATTTGATCAACTGATTGATGAAAAGTTGGCCAAGCTGGAGGCTGAACTGAAGGATGAGCTGCTGAGTGAGATGTCTGAACAGGAAAAGGCTGAAATTGTAACTGCCCTGAACAATCGGATGATGAGCTTTGAAGGACGGCTAAAAGCTGAGCACAATTCAGCCGTCGACAAGTTAAGTGTTGGCCTGAGAGGGATGGCAAGGCAGATTGGGCAACTGCAGGGCAAGCAGACTGAGATGGATAGTCAGTTCACATTATTGGCGGAGTCAGTAAATGAGGTTGTCAAACGAATCAATGACGATGATGCCAAAAAGGGGGAAGGGAAAAAGCAAATAGCTGCTGGGAAAGCAAAGAAGAAGGACTTCCCCCCTGAACTGAAAGCTGCTGAAAGGAAGAGGACTAGATCCGCAGCTGCCATCGAACCTGCTGAAGGTTCAGATCCGAAGAGATTAAGGCCCTCTGAAGATCCTGCCTTGGAACCTTTAAATAAGGAGATGGAGGAACAAATGCAACCTGGGTTGACCACTAAGAAGAAAACGGTGATGACTGAAGCTGAAAAGATAGCGAAGATGAAGGAGATTTCGCTCCTCAGTCAGATCCAACGCTTGAAAGAATCCAATGAGTATCTGACTTCGCAGGTTCAGAAGAAGAAATATGTGACTTCTGGATCTCAGATGAAGACTCAGAGGAAAATGGTGGTCAGTTCAGATCAAGGCCCTCCTCCACTTCAGTTTGTGGAAGACTTCATTCCTATAGAGATGTTGGAGGTATGGATTCCGATCCGGGTGGGCCTACCTATTCTACAGAGGTATGGGATGATCTATCTGAAGAAAAAGACGTCATACTCCATCACTGGGTGGCAGAGGAGCACCCTGATCTCTAGGCTGAAATCATGAGACATGCTGACACTGAAGGTGTAGAGATCGCTCCTCCGGAATTCATCAAGTACCCTCCTCCACTCTTCAGGAACTCCAAACAACTAGACCGGAAAGCAATATCAGAAGAAATTGTTAGAGTAGGACGCGCTGCCGGGGCTGTTGGTGATCGGAACAGGATGAAGCAGGTCCTGAACCGAGTCTTGGAGATGTATGAGATTCCTCTAGCTGCTTGGAATAAGGATGAAGACTAGATCAGGAGCTAGTTGATTCAGGAATTTTAATAGCTTCAGGATACTTGTAATTCTCATATCAATCAATGAAGTTATTTATTTTTCCTGAGTACAACTTCTTGTTGACTCCTGAATTTACTTTTCTGAATCCTTATCAAGAACTGTACTAATCCATTCCTTGTTTTCATCTTATAGACTAAGTACCTAGTTTGACAGGTGGTACTGAGTTGTTCTCACTGACTAAGTCAGTTGATTGTATAGATGAATAGGAATTTGCTTAAGGGTTTTGGCATCATCAAAAAGGGGAAAATTGTTGGGACAATCTGAGTATTTTGATTAGATCCCAAAACCCCTGATGAATCTGCCTAAGTACAGCTGTTCAGGATAAAATAGTTCAGGATAGTTAGGTAAGAAATTCAGTACAGGAGGAACTTGCTGAAGACTGAAGAATATTGGAGTCGACCCAATTTACTGAAGTCTGAAGTATAATCCATCTTGAAGGAGTCAGTCAGTCTTGCTGAAGATTGCCTAGGTCTGAAGCTGAAGATCGAAGCCTGATGATCCGTCCTGTAGTTAATCCTGAAGTACCATTGACTGATGTTTCTACTGAGTACACTAAGCATACTCAGGACAGAACTTAGTCAGTGAAGAGTAAGTGTTACCTATCAGGCTGTGCTGAATGCACTTAAGACCTGACTTAGGCCTTGGTTCACTTTATCTGAACCATATAAGTCCAAAGCAAAAAGGTTACACATACTGGGCTGAATAATCTATCAGGCTGTACTGAATACACATAAGACCTGACTCGGGCAGTAGTTCAGATCACCTGAACCATGTACGTCCAAGGCAAAAAGGTTATTTATGCTATGGGACAAGAGACAAAGAGAATGTCAGTAAGACTCCAATGAAGACAAACATTCAGACAGAGTTATTATCAAGAGACTCAGAGTATTGAATGTACAAGGAAGGACAAATGTCTGAAAGTCAACTAGCCGTTAGAACGGAGAGCCAATGATCTTTCGACACGTATGTACGGAGTCTGCGCAGCATTTAATGCAGCATTTAATGCGTCTCAAAGTTGCAGGTGATGGGACAGACTTGCCAGAATAAGCATGGCGGTTAGATCAAACAGTATTTCTAGCCTGTAACCACCCCAAAATAGGAAAGATTTGATTAGATCTCCTCCTACGGATCTATTTTGAATCTTGCCTATAAATATGGAGAACCTTGCACCCATTCAAGGTTAACGGGAAATTTCCAAGAGAAAACTCTCAAGAATCCTAGCTCTCAAAGCATACTATAAACAACACTCTGCAATTAAATTTCCCTAGTGTTGTAGTAGGATTCACTCTGTATTTGCTTAGATCGATAGCTCTAATATTTAGCATTGCTTTGTATTCCTAGAGCTATCTCAGTTGGAAACCAGAATACCAAACCACTCAGGGTGTGAGATTGGTTGGTTAGAAGGACTGAGATTTGTAAAACGCCCAGGGGTAAGTTCCTAAGAGAGGAAGTTGGCTACTCGTGTCCCTTGGCACGTAAAACTAAGCACCTATCCTCAGGGTTTTGAGGATAGCTTCCTGTTAAATCAGGTCGTGGACGTTGGAGTTGGTTATCTCCGAACCACGTTAAAAAGACCCTTGTGTGCTGATTTACTGTTTTGTTCAGGATCATAACTGTCATCATAATAAACTGAACATTCTGCATTGTTTTATCCTCAGGACTGATCAATCATCCTGAATCTTAATACGGTGCACTCAGCCTTAATCACCCGTCTACTAAGCAAGTTCAGAGAAAATGTTTTTCAGAAACTAAAACGAGTAGAATCTAAGGACTCACTTTCCGCACGTACTCTAGCTCACTGAGATAGTAGTCCAACTGACTTGTTTCCAAGCAGTCAGTAGGTTTGTTATCTCTACTGAGCTTCCGAGCACATTACTCACACTCAGCTTATCTGACTCGTTACTGAACTGTCCCTGCTGTCCCTGTGGACCTTCAGCATACTGAGTAATTCAGGATATCCTGACTGAGAGTGCAAGAGCATTTTTCTGAGTCTTTCAGAAAAATCTAACATCAGTGTATTCCCCCATGCACTGATTGTACTCGTTTCGGGACCAACAGGATCTTTATTGTACCTGACTGCAAGTCGTCCTGACATCACCTATGTAGTTGGAGTTTGTGCAAGATATCAGTCTGATCCGAAGAAGAGTCATCTAGAGAGTGCCAAAAAGATACTGAAATACATGAAGGGTACAGTCAATTTAGGACTTTAGTATCCCTCTGATGAAAATCTAGAACTGACTGGCTATTCTGATGCTGATTATGGAGGCTGTAGTCTTGATAGGAAATCAACTACAGGCACATGTCAGTTTCTAGGGAGTAAACTGATCTCTTGGTTTTCCAAGAAACAAACAAGTGTTGCAACGTCTACTACTGAGGTTGAGTATATGGCGGCAGTTGTTGTTGTTCCCAAATTCTTTGGTTGAACAACAACTGAGAGACTACCAACTTGAGGCCACTAATGTCCCAATTTATTGTGACATCAATTGTGCCATTGCCATATCCCAAAACCCAGTCTTACACACAAGGTGTAAGCATGTAGACATTAGGCATCACTTTATAAGTGATCATGTTGAGAAGAAGGATATAAGGATGGAGAGGATCCCCACTGACAAGCAAAGAGCTGACATCCTGACTAAGGCTTTGCCTGAAACCAGGTTTGTTGAGTTGTCAGTAGAGTTTGGACTTCTTGACCCAGGAGTAGAAGGTTCAATTTGAACCTCAGTTCAGGAGTGAACAAGGTGGTCAGGAGGGATGACTAACTCAGGATCAGGTTGCAGAAAGATGGATGGCTTTCAGGGGGAACAGAAATCAGATTTGAATCTTCAGGATCAGTGTAGGCTTAGGTTCAGGACACAGAGTTCAGGGCTTGTCACCCTGATCAGACTGAGAGGTATCAGTCAGGTTTCCATATCTGACTGACTGGTATGTATTATTGAACCTTTGCCCATATTATAACTTGCTTGCATTATTTCTAATCATGTCTGACACCACATTAATCACAGGGTTTTAAACTCTCATCCCAGCCGTTCATTTATTGTTCAGTTTTTATTAAATGCAAAATCTGAATTTATTTCAAACATTCTTCTGACACGCATTTAATGCAAGTTTGGGCGGGAACAGTGTTCTATAAAGGTTTGAATTATTAAATTTGTAAACTGAATTTGGTAAAGTTTTATTCCGGATATACCCCTTCATCTAATTCGTTGAATTTCAAAAGACTTTTAATAAAATCCGTCCATTAACACTGAATTTTTGGGTATAAAATGAAGCCTTGTTCACATTGCAAAATTTGCGCACTCATATTTTACCTTACCCAAACTCTTTGCAATCTATTTCTCTTGCAATCTCTGCATCCATGGCTTCTTCTGCTGCTCAATCGATTTAAGATACAAAGAGATTCCACAATGCCATTTCTAAAGTGGAATCGAAGATATCATATGAATGGTTGGTGGACTTCTCTCACCGAGACACTATCAAATAGCTTCTTCAAGTCTATGGAGCCTTGAACAATGCTGGGCTAGTGGATTTCATCTCAAAGAAGCTAGCAAAGGTCTACCCTCATCAAATCATCGCATTCTATTAGAATATGAAGCTGAAGGACGATGGCGAGTGGGAATCAGTGATTCCACTCAGAAGGACGGTGGAGAAGAATGGCAAGAAAGTGGTTCAACATTTCACTAAGAGGATCCAGGTCAGGGTTATCATTAAGAAGACCTATAATCTTCCCCATTCTACAAATTATCAGCAGCTGGCTGATTTGACTGCTTACAAGGCTGGAGAAGAGCAATAATGTATGAATGAGTTCCTGATCACCCCTCAGGAAATCTTCAGCATAATGAACAAATAGCTACTGAAGCCAGCATTCAAGCTTTTGTTCGAGGTTGTGGTTCAAAGCATTATGAGCTTTGTGGGAGGAATGGAGCAGATCATTCAGCCCAAGATCAGGGGCTTGGCGGCTGTGGTTGATAATGCTAAAATTGACTGGGAGGAGTTCTTTCTTCAGAAGCTAGTCCAGGAGTCCAAGAAGGTGAGGTTGGATGGAGACAGGGTAGTCCTTGACAAGAATCCCCACTTCGGATCAAGGCTATCAGTGATGCTTCATGACTTCCTTGGAAACGTCGACAAAGGAGGGTTGTGACGACTTTAAGGACAAGCATGTCCTGTTCAAGAATGCTGCTGAGACCAAGAAGAGGATGCTTGATAATGAGATCAAGAAGGTCTCCAGGAGCAAAGGTGGGAAGGGAAAGGCAGTGGCCTCAAAGGCTCAAGAGGAGCCAGTCATATCAAGGCCGAAGAGGGTAAAGGTGAAGGGCATTGTAATCAGTGAGAAGAAAATAATGCTGCATTATTCGGACACTGAATCTAATCGCCCTGATCAGAGGCTAGACTCTACTGCCACCCTGGCGACGCCAATTTCTTCCCTGGCACCCACTGATATTCCTTCAACCGAAACCGCTGCAACTTCTGGCACTGAGCCAGCACCTCAGGAGGAGGTGGATCAGGTTGAGGGGGAACAGGCAGCACCTACTCAGGAGCCTGTTCAGATGGATCCAGTTATGCAGGTGGTGGAGGTTCTTGGTGAAGAGGTTCAGGCTGAACACTCTGTGGCTGCTCAGGAAGCAGAAGGTGGTGAAGGAGGCGAAGTAGAAGTTGTTCAGGAGGAACAAGGGAGTTCTGATGCAGGTGAAGGGGAGCATCAGGAAGTTATGGGGATGGAGGCTCAAGAGGAGCTCCATGATGAGGACTTGGAGGAGAACAAGTGCAGAAAATGGGTTGTATTTAACGATGAAGAGTCAGACTCTAAATCTGATCATCCGGAGGAAGCTCAGGAAGTCAATCAGGAGGAGCCCCCAACACTGCCCAAGATAACTCTATTCGAAATGGATGCCAGATTTCAGGCCATCAGATTTGTCACGCAGCATCTTCCAGACTTGAAGAATCTTATGGTGAAGAGGTAATCAGGCTCAGGGTTCTGGTAATGATAAGGAAAGCATCGGTTCCTGAAGTGGCTGCCCTGATAAAGGCACTAGGAGAGGAGGTTCTCAGGGATCAGGAGCAGATGATCCTTGATAGATTTGGGCTTCGATCATATGCCCAAGTCATCAATAAAGAAGATTTTATCAGGGTAGCCAAGGCAAACAATCCTCAGCCCAACCATTCTACTGAACTAGCTATTGTTCCAGTAGTTGGGGAAGGTGTGACCTCGGGAGGAGGTGCACCGGCCGATGATGCAATCCCAGGGACGGGGACTGCTGAGGCTACTGGAGAGGTCCCAAAGTCAGTTTCCACCAGATCAAAGCCAGGATCCCAATGATGGCAAACTTTAGCATAGATCCAGATGAGGCTGGTGAGAAAGTGGATCAGACACAATACAGAGGACTTATTGGTTCTCTGCTGTATCTCACTGCCAGCAGACCTGATATCAGCTTTGCAGTAGGAGTATGTGCAAGATTTCAGGCCAACCCTAAGAAATCTCATCTGTAAGCAGCTAAGAAGATTGTGAAGTATTTGAAGGGTACTTCCAATCTAGGCCTCTGGTACCCAGCTGATGACAATTTTCAACTGAGTGGGTATTCAAATTCTGACTATGGAGGGTGCAAGATTGATAGGAAGTCAACTTCAGGCACATGTCAGTTTCTGGGAAGTAAGCTGATATCTTGGTTCTCCAAGAAGCAGACCTCAGTAGCTACTTCCACAACAGAGGCAGAGTATATGGCTGCTGGTAGCTGCTGCTCTCAGCTGCTCTGGATCAGACAACAGCTGAGGGACTACCATATGATCACAGAAGAGATACATATCTTTTGTGATAGCACAAGTGCAATAGCCATTACTCAGAATCCAGTTCTTCATACCAGATGTAAGCATGTGGACATAAGACATCATTTCCTTAGAGACCATGCTGAGAAGGGTGACATCAGGATGGAGAAGATTGACACAGAGAAGCAAAGAGCAGATGTTCTTACCAAGCCTTTAGCAGAGGTAAGATTCAGAGAATTAGTAACTGAGTTAGGTATGGTAGATGGAGGAGCAGTTCTTTAGAGAAGGCAGAGAAAGGTTCTCTAGGTGTTCAGTTGACAATCAGCAGAGGGGGAACCTACTGAGGTAATCAGCTAATCTGGTATGTCTCCTTATTCTTTCGTGTCCTTTTCCTATCTTGTTATTTCTAACTAGATTCAGGTATAAGTCATGAGAGTTAGACAAGGCCACTTCACTTCAGCTAACCCACATCAGCTGACATAGAGGATCCAGATGAGCAGACAAGGTTTTTACTAGAGTATTCTTCTTATTAGCTAATCCTGCCATGTCAGCTACTTGATAAGTATTTTCTCTTCATGTTTTTAAATTTATTTATTTGAAAATAAAACTCCTTTCAAAAATACGATAAATCCCTAACTTCTAAATTTGATTTTTAAAAAATTGGCAATCAAATCATTTTACTTTAAAAAATTCCAGGATTTATTACCTTTTCCAAAATTCCGTGTCAGTGGTAATTAATTTCTCACCGCCCAAATTATCTCACAAAAGTTTTTAATCATTACCTTTTTACAAAAAGGTGGAATTTTTGGCGGCCAAAACCCTTTTTGAAACTTGACACCTACGCATCACCCCTAAAAATCTCAAAGGTCATTTAATCTGGACCATTGATTTATGTGATGCAACATTCCAATCCACGATCTAAATTGATCGGTTTTATTTTTGGAAAAACTGCTCATCTTCTCCGATTAGTATAAATACCCTTGGACTTTACCTCTAAAAACTTTTCTGCTTTGAAATCTTCTATCTACCCTACTCTATCTTCAATTTCTCTGTGCGTCTAATATCTGTGTTGAAGCTATGGATACCAAAGCCTGGAAGAAGATGCTCAAGAAAATGTATGCTGAGATGTGTGTCTATTACAAGACGACACGGGTTCCGGAGATCAGAGAGATTCTAGATCTTCTTCAATCTCACAACCTGCGGACGTTCATCTCCATGGCACTGCCAGACCACAAGACATTGAACTATTATGCCTTCCAGTTCCTGCTCAAGGCACAGTTCACTGGTAACTCCATTGGATCCATTGTGGATGGAGAGGCTATAGTACTGACCAAGGATGCTGCTGCTGAGATCTTTGGTCTTTCCTCTACTGGTGTTCTTCCCCACACCTACAAGGAATCTGAGCATCTGATAACATTTCAAACTATTGCGAGAAGGAGCCAGCAAAACAAGACCTCTAATCTTAAGAAGAATATGTTGCGGAGAAAGTACAGGTTTCTGATGGATGTAGTGAACAAGGTCATCCTTGTAGAGCAGGGAAGTTTGGATGCCTTGACCAAACTTCGCCTATGTGTGGCTCGCACTATCCTGGATGGGGTTCTAGCAGACTGGGTGAGTCTGCTGTGGGTTCGACTGTAGCAGGAGTCGAAGAGATGTGCTAGTGAGATTGTGAATGGCCAGCAGATCTACAAGCTGAAGTCCAAATGTTCTATGGCTACCAAGATTACCATAATCTTGAGTCATCTGATGCCAGAGCATGAATGGCAAGGTAAGTGGGTTGTTGACTACAACAGTTCCACGTTCCTCAGGGGAAGTAATCTTGAGACCCTGGGAGATGCTGATTCAGATTCAGTTGCTGCTTCAGAAGAAGTTGCCCCAGGACCTTCTGCTGTTACAGAGAAGAAGCAGAAGAGGAAGGCTACTAAGCCTGCTGGAGGGGGTAAGAAGAGTAAGAAGTCAAAGAGGGACGCTACCCCGGTTCAAAGGAAGTTGTCCTTTGATGAAGATGATGAAGATGATACTGCTCCTCTGAGCAGTCTGAAGAAGAAATCTCCTGCAGCTACATCATCAGCTGCAAAACCTTCTCTGCTGGTAGATGAGCCTACAAGAATCAGCAGAGGCAACCAGCTCAGAGAAAAAGTCTGCCTCTGACTCTGATGAAGAAGAGGAAGGTTCAGCAGAGGCGTCTGTTGCTGAAACTGAAGTAGTTCATTCTACTGAGAAAGCAGATCCATCCGACACACCCATCGAGGCTCAGCCAATCAGGTTAGCCCAACCCACTCCTTCATCTGATCCCCCACACATACTTTCACACTCCCCTTCACCTCATGAATCCCCCATATCCCAAACCTCCACACAATCCACACCCTCAGCTGACCCCTCACCCTCACATCTCCCAGCTGGCAATGAACCAGAGGAGGTGGCTGCCTCTGGTGAGCCTTCAGCTGATCCTCAACCCCATAACCAAGAACCCATTAACCTAGACAACCCTACCTCCCCCACTGAACTTGCCCAACAAGCCAGACTCTCACACCTCCGATCAAAAGGCCCTCTTGAACGGGGCATGATCATTACTGCCCTAGCCCACCTTGCCCAATATATCCCATAAATAATCCATTTCCCAGCCTACCAAGATTTGTTGGCTGATGACCTTGCATGGGCACAAGCAAGAGAAGGCCCAGTAACCTTCTTCATAGAGCTACTGAAAGAAATGGGGGAAGCCACCTTCACTACTTGGGAGGAGATTCTGATGGATGCCTTGGAGGTTAAGGCACCATCCCAATTGACGTCTCTAGAAGGGCTCCGCAAGGTTGCACGGGCTCTGCTACTCAAGGATGAAGTGGCCCTGGATTGCCCTAAGACAGTGGAATCCGAATTCATCCCACCAGCAGAGAACTTCGCCATCTATCAGGATGACCAGGTGACTTCTGATGTTTTAAATAAAATTAAAGAATATTTTAATTATCACATCAGGGAAGTCAAGGCCACTCTGCTGGCGGCCAAGTCTGCTGCTCCTTTTCTGATTGAAAAGCATGTCCACCAAGTGCTGCTGGATCACAGGAACAAGCTTCGCGAAAGCCTTGAGGACAGTCTCTATGTTACAAGAAAGGAGCTGTACTTCACTCGAAAGAGGTTTGAGCAGACTGCACAAACTTTCACTGATGATGCCAAGGCCTCTCTTTCTGCTGAATATGACAAGATAAGATTGCTCACTGCCAACTTGGAGAAGGAAGTGGCAGAGTGCAAAGATGGTCAAGAGGACCTTAGATCCACTGTTCAGAAGTTTCCCTCTTCACTTCCCTCCTTACCTGCTGTTGATGATATCAAAAAGGGGGAAGAGAAGAACTCAGCTGATATTGCTGCCTTACAAGCTGAGGCTGCCACTTTAAAAGCTGAGATGGCTTCTCTGAAGGCTTTGCTGGCAGACAACAATGGTGTCTTATCAGCCAGGATCCAAAATGTTGAAGAGTATGTTAATACTCGAAATCTGGCACTGCAGCGGGCTCTGAAGATAAGAGATCAGAAAATGGCAGAGGCACTGCAGAGGAAAGAAGAAGCTGATGAGGCAAGAGAGATGCAAAAGTGTATCATGAGCGCTAAGCTTGATGAGAAGCTTGCCAGAGAACTACAGATGGCTATCCAGAGAAACAAGAGACATGAATGTGAGATGAATGATCATCTGGAGAGACGCTATCAGAGGAGATTGAAGAAAGAGGGAAAGTCAGTGCCCCAGAGCAGACTGAAGGGTAAGTTTTTTCCTGAAACAGACGAGCCTTTGATTGATGGATCCATTGACATCTTCACTCCAGACATGAACGAAGCCATGATCTCGCTCTGGAGAACCATCAAGGCTAGATAATTTATTCAGTTCTATGTGTTTAGAGGAGAGGATGCTAGATCGACTGAGGAGAAGAACAGAGAGTTCAGAGATTGGATGAAGGAGCACTATCCGATCTTCTTTAAGTTCATTACTGAGGTTATGGCTAAACTCAGTGCTCAGCCTGAACTTCCCGAGCTTGAACTCTTTCCTACTCCCACTGATGACAAGGGAAACCTCAACTGGATCGAGATTCGAAGGATTTGGATGGATATGGCGACTTGCTTTCTTTCAACCTTACTAGATACGTCTGTTCCTACTCTGAAGGCTATAGGGAAGAGGTTTCTAAACTGGATGCAAGTACCAATCAACTCCAGAAAATCTTTGGTGTAATAGTCCAGCTGAGTCAGCTGAGGGTAGGACTCTGATCTCCTTGTAATTCTCATTTTTTCTAATGAAGTTTTTATATTCCAGACAACTTCTTGTTGTCAGCTGTCCTTTACTTTATGTCTAATGGATCTTACTTAAAGATCTTCTTTTCTGTCCCATTTGATCTTGAATTAATATGCTTATATTTTGAGATCAGCTGAGTTGGTTTTGGTATCATCAAAAAGGGGAAATTTGTTAGGATATTCTTGTTAGATGTTTTGATGATATGATAAACCAATCAGCTTGTAATAGGACCAGCTGAACCTGTTAGTCAGCTGATGAATTGTTAGGATTAGATAGGTTTCAGTAAGGGGTAATCAACCTTGCTGCCTAGAAGATCCGAAGCTTTCATAGAGAAGAAGACCAGCTAAGGCTTTGAGGACTTAGCCGATTCTAGAAGACAGAAGACTTGAGCAGCTGACACTGGAGTACCAGGAGTAGAACATCAGAGGAGACATATCAGCTGATGTCAGAGGAGACAGATCAGCTGATATCAGAAGACCAACTTAAGAGCATGTCGCAGACAAGACTAGAATCAAAGACTTATTCATCAGACGAAGTCCAAGAGATTAGCTGAGGTGCACCAGCAAACCGGCACATCAGCTGAGGTCCGAGTACCAGCAGACCAGTACAGAAGCTGAAGAGACAGATCAGCTGAAGTCTTGTGCTCCACCCAGATTCTACGGAATCGTGATAAGGATTGACTTGCGACAACAAGAGATTCCCAGAATAGAGGATCAATCAATCAAGGGGACAAACTTGATTGATTGGAGGATCGCAAAGATTTTTGGGAATCAGGGAGAAGTTTCAATAAATCTTAATGATTGATTGATTCCCAATTTATAGGATTTCAGATCTCTAGTCAATTCCAACGGCTAGTTGATTTGGACCTATAAATAAGAGAATCGGAGAAGATTTCATGTATCGATCTACACGCGTTCAAGCTTGCCGAAACTCTGTCAAAATCTTCACTCGTGCTCAACACCTTTCCTTCAGATTAATCTTTTGTAAGCTTTGTAGAAGCTATTAGAAGTCTACTGCTATTAAGCATAGATATCTGTAGAGAGTAGTACTCTCAAAGTTTGTGAGTGAGTGAGAGAGAAGTTAGTGGAGAGCTCCACAAGTCCTGTTGGATTGTGGAGAGTGGAGTAGGACCTTTTGTCCGAACCACTATAAATTCCTGTGTCTCGTGTTCTTATCTTTCTGCTCTTACCTGTGCACATAACTCACTAAAAGGTTTTCATTAAAAATGTTTCCGCACAAACATTACAGCGCACTTTATATAAAACCAGACCACTTTAAGGTAGTCTGCTGATTTTATAAACAGGCTTAATTTGAAAAAGTTTTGAGACCATTCAAGTCTATTCAACCCCCCCTTCTAGACTTGAATCAGTGTTTCTTTGTTCTAAAATGGCCTTTGGGGCCAACAACCATGGATCTAAAAAGTTTGGCAAAAGTGGAGTAAAGATCATCCAATGCTTAAATCAAAGCACAATACAATAAAAATCAACAATTAAGCTTAAAATAACAATCTAAAATCAAGCAAACTAAACCTAGGAATGAAAGAAAATAAGGAAGAGATAAGTGTAAAAACATACCTTGAGTTGAGATTAAGAATGGGAGAGTGAATTGCCAGTTACACGAAAATTTCTTTCTTGGCCACGTGAGAGAGAATTCTCCTCAACACATCTGTCTCAAGCTCACAAATGTCATTGCAAATCTACAATTTGAAGAACAAACACACCCCCCCCCAAACTTTTTCGGATCAAGGATCCTAAAAGTTTGGCAAAGAATGATGAAAATAGGATTTGCAATGAATCAATGACCAATAAAAGCATATATAAGCTCAACTAAACCAAGAAATCACCATATGTAACAAGAGGCAACACCCCCAAACTAGGATAAATCACATGCACCAACCAAGGTAAGAACACACACTACCTCATATAAAGCAAATCAAAACAAATAAAGCTATCTAAACTACAAAGCAAACCTATTGAGCAAGAAACTTTTTAGGATGAGTTGCCTCCCATCTAGCACTTGAATTTAACGTTCCCTAGCCGGATGACACCAATATTAGCTAAATGGCCAAGGATATTTATCATTCTTCCCATCAAACATTAATATCATAGCATCATGATCAAGGAAACATGTAGGATTTCTACCCAAACACCTACTTTCCTTATCAATTTATACTTATAAGCACATGCATATCTTTCCTCTCTTCTTCTCAAACCAATCCACCCCCTTCTCTTACTATAAAAAATGTTCAAGAGAATTCTCAATTCAATCTTATAATCAATTATATCAAGAGGTAAGACAAATTCACAATAAACAACCTTATTCAATATAGCACAAGTAGAAGAGTCTAAGGGTATAGAAATGCTCATTTCTCTTTGAAGCTCATCTTCCTCTTCATTTTGTTGTTCTTCTTCAATGATGCTCAAGTCTATGAGTGTACTTTCATCTACCTCTTCTTGATCGTTCTCCTTTCCTCCACTTGAATCTTCTCCTTCCTTATCCTCCACTTCCTGTTCTTGATTCCTATCAATGCAAAAAAATGAAGTATCATATTCAATATCATTATTAAGAGGATTGATATCATGATAAAAATAATTAATAAGAAGATTAGTGAAACTCTTAAGATTGGAAGTTGCTTGAGCACAAGGATCTTTGATCTCCTTAAACTCATCATCACCATAGAGAGACTCCATAACCAAGTCTAAGGAATCATAAAAGTCCTTGTATTCATCATGATCATCACAATCATCCTCTTCTTCATCTTCCTTTTCATCTCCATCCTCTTCCTTTTTACTCTCATCCCTTTGCTCTTCTAGTCCATATTTCTCTTCTTCTTAATCCCTAACCAATTCAAAATGAGGAATATTATAAGCAATATCATCAATAATAGGAATCTCATAATCAATGCAAGCATGAAGAGGACTAGTAGAAATCATAAAATTGGATATTTTTTTAAAATAATGAGCTTTCTTCTCCTCAAAATCATCATGATCTTCATCTTCCACATTCCCTTCTTCCCCGATACTTTCCACTTCCCCTCTTCCCCTTCAACTTCATCATCTAGAATACCCCCATCTTCCTCCTCACACGTCTCATTGGCTTGGGTGCTCAATTGCTCCAAGTAGAGCCCTAACTTCTCGATCCGCACACTACAAGCCAATTGTTCCAATTGGAACTCCAAGTTCTTGATTTGGTCACCTTGAGTTTTGCAAATTTTATCAAACTTCTTGTTTGTCTTCTCAAAGTGCCTTTCATCCACCCATTGAATTTCTTCATGTTGATTGAGGATGTAAACTAGAGTATCATGAATATGGCTTGGAGAAACATCTTCATTATTGAAAGGCATAGGAGAGGGTGAAGTGTAGGAATATGGATCCTCAAAGGAGTAGGAATCTTGATAAGTATATGAGTTAGGAGGATAAGAAACTTCTTATGGAGGTGGTGGTTGATATGGGTGAGGTTGATATGTATAGGAATTAGGAGAACATGTGTATCGTGGATACGTGTAGTGTTCGTATCCCATCTTCGAGTAAGCTAAATCCTACAAAAGCAAGCAAGTATCAACACTCACCAAGAATAGTCAAAGACAAACAAAGAAACAAAGAAAAACAAGACTAATAATGAAAAACAAAGTAAATAAACAACCACAAGCTTGACAAAGAGATCATTTCCCCGGCAATGGAGCCAAAAACTTGTTTTTCAAAATCGTGTCTCACGTAAGTGTACGTGGTCGTAGTATACGTGGTAAGGTAACTGTTGGTCCCGAAACGAGTATAATCAGTGTATGGGGGGGAATACACTGATATCAGATTTTTCCAAAAGACTCAGAAAAATGCTCTAACACTCTCAGTCAGGAAGATCCTGAATTACTCACTAAATTGATAGTCCGCAGGGGCAGCAGGGACAGGTCTGTAAAGAGTCAGATAGGCTGAGTGTGAATTTTGTGCTCGGAAGCTCAGTAGAGATAACAAACCTACCGACTACTCGGGAGCAAGTCAGTTGGACTACTATCTCAGTAAGTGATTAGGGTCATAATTGCATGTTTTTGCATCCATTTCTCTATGGTTTTGATGTGCTTATGTGCATATTTGACCCTAAAATGCTATACTTTGTGCATTTAACCCTTTTTGGCAAGAAAATGTGTTTTGCAGTGAAAACGAGCCAAAATTGGTAAGAGATGAGCAAGTTCGTAAAAGTCCAGGAATTGAGAGTTGATCCATTGGAGGCAAATGATATACCATGTTGAAGAGTTTAAAGAGAGGGTCGCAACGGAAAAAGAATTGAGTCAATCGGAGCTCTAGAACTCAAGATATGAAGAAAACGAGGAAGTCAAGGCTGAGCTCGAGCGCAGACAGGCCAGACTCGTGTGACCATGGGCCTGCACTCGTGCGACACACCTCTGGTTCGGGCGATGAAGGCTCGCACGAGTGCTCACACGAGCCTGCACTCGTTCGAGGTGGGTCTGGTTCGGGCGAGATCAAGCCACACGAGTGCTCACACGAGCCAGACTAGTGTGGTCGTGTGCATGGACTAGTGTGACGGTTCGGAAAGACACAATTTCGGGGGCGGTTTCATCTTTTCACGCGTTTAATGAAGGACATTTTGGACCAAGCATTGTGGGCACTATAAATACTTCAAGGATTAGATTCTCAAGGCATAATCCAAGTCACATTAGTTCATAATCATAGTGAGATTCTTAGATTAGAGAGAGAGAGGTAGTTACTTGTGGGTTTCTTAAGATTTCTTCTCACAAATTCTTAGATAACTTTTGATCTACCACTTTGATCTCTGATCCGTTAATTCCTGCATTCTCGTTTGGTTTAAGGCTACATTCTCACCGATTGAATTTCAATTTCCGTTGTCGGATTGCTAGTTAGCATTTTAGAGGTAAATTGTTTCTTTCTAATTTTCATTGTAATAGGTAATTCTCTTTACATTTCTTGCTTAATGATGATTGTTCCTAGCTTAATTGTTCTAATGTTTACTCAATTAGCCATGAGCTAATTCCTTTATGTGTTAGTGTATGATTCCTATGGAGTAGTGTAGTGATATGGTGATCTTTTGAATGCTTTGAGTTGTTGTATGATCAATACTCTACATTGATGGATTGTATGAATGCTTGCATGTGTAGATGATAATTAGGGCCATTAGGGAGTTAGTCTCTTGCGAAAGTAGAGCTATTTTCCTAAACTTTCTTGTATTAAGGCCAATGCATATCAAGTGTTTGATAAAATTCCTAAGATAGTGAGAATTATCTCTAGTGAATTGGATGAACAATTAGAGGCTTTGATATGTTATTAGGGAAACCTTTTGCATGTTGGAGTGGCTTGCCAATTGATTATACACAATCTCATTGCATGATAAAGTGATACTTCACTCCATGAAACATAGGGTAGTACACTAGCACATATCCCTCACATTTGCTCAGTTTGCAACCCAAGGTGATAGGTAGTTTACTTCTTTGACGCATTATTAGACGATAGATACCTTTCCCCTTTATTACTTTGTTAGCTAGCCAATTGAAACAACAAATTTTCCTTACAAGTCCCCATCTCTTTTGGGTTCGATATATATTAAAACTTGGTCAAGCTTACCACGCTAATAGAGAACACGTACACTTGTGTGAGGACTCATTTACACCGAACAAGTTTTTGGCGCCATTGCCGGGGATACGGCTTGTTTGTTTGCTTGTTTGTTGTTTTTTTTATTTTTGATTGGTTACTATTGTGAGAATTTGATACTCATTTTCTTGTAGGTATATGCACACGAGGAGTCAAGGGGGAGATTTATTACCCTTTGATTTAGATCTTGAAACGAGCCTACGAAGAAGAAGAAGAATAAGAGAAGTTAGATTGAATCGAGAGAACATGGAGAATCAAATGAATGAAGCTCGAGATGAGATTAGAGAAGAGGAATCATTAAGAGGACAAGTGCATCAAGGTGAGGATCACTTGGCTCAAAGGGAGGTTCCACAACCACAACCTATACCACGTCAATATCAACCTTATCCACCACCAAATCAACCACACTACCCACCTCAATATCCTAACTACCCAAATTACCCAATAAACCAACCATACTATCCACCACCACCACCACATAACTATCCTTACTATCCATACCCACCACAACCTCAACACCAAAGACCACAAACCGTGAACCCACTGCAAAATAATGAACCATTACTCTGAGACTACTTTGAGCCAAGAGTTTATGAGCATTATGATGGTATTGAGAGACCACCGATAGATGCTGAGAATTTTGAGCTTAATACTAATCTGTAGAAGTTGTTAAAGGAGTCTTCTTTCGAAGGATCAAGTGATCGAGAAGATCTCAATGCTCATCTCAATAACTTCATGGAGTTATGTGACATAATCAAATACAAAGGGATGTCGGATAACGAAAAGAAGGTCTATTTCTTTAATTTTACCTTGACTTGGAAAGCTAAGACATGGATCCGATCTATGAATCCGAAAGCAGCCACATGGGAGGAGTTGAGTTCACAATTTCTCAAGAAATTTTACCCTCCATAAAAAATGTTGAAGGCGAGGGAAGAGATAAAGACTTTTCGATAAAAGGCGAGAGAAACAATATCTAGTGCTTGGGAGAGGTACAAAACCTTGTTGTTGGCTTGTTCTCAACATGGTTTGAAGGATAAAGATATACTTTTGACATTCACAATTGGATTGCAAGAAGGAGACAAGAATTACTTGAATTCTTATGCCGGAGGCTCGGTTTGGACTAAAACCATTCATCAAGTGAACGAGATCATTGAGAACATAGCTGCGAATGATACTTTTCAAAGAGATTCCAATAGTGGAACGGGTGATCGAGTTGCACTTCTCGAGGAAAGATTGACAAATGTGTGTAATTTAGTCTATGGAGGCCAAAACCAAAACCAAGCTCCAGCTCCTATGCAAGTGAGTGTTGTCGAGAGTATTCCTCCTCCTACTACCGCTACTCAAGAAGAAGTGAGTTACATGGGTCGTCTTCAATACAACAATTCTTTCCAAAATAATCAAAGATCATATGTTGCTCCACCTTTTCGACAACAAGGATGTCCGTATTCAAATCAAAGTAACCCTCCTTACAACCCGAATAGGAGGCATGAGAATTTTTCATACTCTAATCCTAAGGGTGCAATTCAATTGCCACCAGGGATTGATCCGGGGTCTAAGCCACCTAATAATGAAGGGAAATGGAGCATGGAGGATACTTTGACATTGATTTTGAAGAAGTTAGACAATTTTGAAGTGGAGTTTAGAAAGATGAATAGTGAAACAAACAAGAGAGTTGATGACTTGTATACTTCACAAGCAAGACAAATCAAGAGCTTGGAATATCAACTCGGGCAAATTGCTTCGTCTTTGAGTCCACAAATCAACAAGGGTAAGTTTCCTTCAACTACCGAAACTAATCCAAGAGAGCATATTAATGCTATTTCTACTTGTAATGAGTTGAAGAGTGAGGTATTGAAAAGAAATGCTATGGAGAATTTTCATTTTGAATTGGTGGAGGAAGTTATATGTATTAAGGGGAAAGAATATTTTGTGAAGGGTGATGAGAGAGTAATTGGGGTAGTTGAGAGAATGGAGAAAAAGGATAGGAAAGTTGAAGTGGTAGAAGAACTAGGGGGTGAGGAAAGAAAGGTGGAAGAAGGGAAAGTGGAAAGAGATGTGAAGGTGGAAATTTCTAAAGGAGTGAAAGATAAGCTCAATGATAGATTTAAGAAGTTCTTTGAGATTTTCACAAAGCTATATTCAAAGATGCCTTTTTCTAGAAGTTATTGAGGAATCGACAAATTATACAAGGTTCTTGAGGGATGTTATGGCAAGGAATATGAAATCTAATGAACCGGAAATGGTCAAGCTTACTCATGGGAGTAGTGAGTTGATACGAAAACATCTACCTCAAAAGCTTAGAGATCCGGGGAGTTTCATTTTGAGCTGCCACATCAAAGGATGTAAGAAGATGAAGACCTTGTGTGATTTAGGTGCAAGTGTGAATATGATGTCACTCTCTATTGCTAAAAAGTTGGGCTTACATGAGTTGAGGACAACAACAATAAATGTGCAATTGGCAGATGGTTCTAAAGTGAAGCCTAGAGGGGTGATAGAAGATGTGGTTGTTCATGTGGAGAAGTTCATTTATCCCGTTGATTTTGTTGTGCTTGATATTGAGGAAGATGTTAGAAATCCTATCATTTTTGGGAGACCTTTTCCTGCTACGTCGGATGCCTTGATTAATATCAAGCGAGGAGAGGTTACTCTTGGAATGAATGGTGAAAAAGCTACTTTTTCAATCCATGACAATTCTGAGAGTTCCCCAAACAAGATTGAAGGAGAATTGAACAAAGTAATACTAGATGGGATGGAAAGTGATGAAAAGGTAAACGACAACATTCTTGATCTTAAGAGTGAACTTTGTATTGATGATTTTTTTGAAAAGAGAAAAAAGGTGAATGAAGATAAGGGGGTAACGCAAGTGGTGAAAAAGTGGTGAAGAAGGAATGTTTTTGGAGAAGGAAATTGAGTGATGTAAGTCACTCAACCCTTATTGATTTTGATGTCACTTGAGTTTTATAGCGTCCGGCTAGGGGACGTTAAATCCAAGCCCTGGGTGGGAGGCAACCCACCCTGATATCCTTTTTCGTATCCTTTATCGTTTGTGTTGTTTTGGTTTTGTTTTTTGATTTTAGGGGTAGAAGCATGAATGCCATTTTTAGCTCATGATTTTATGTTTTGATTGCTCTTTGTGGATTTTGTGCTATTATGTGCAAGAATAGATTTGAGGAGCATATGTTGCTTAAGGTTTTGAGATATTCTTGTTTTAGGAGTTGAAATGTAGTGTGCATGGTTTATTGAGCTTGAGTTTCTTGATTAATCACTCTTTCCAAACTTTATTAGGATTCTAGATCCGAAAAAGTTTGGGGGGGTGTGATTCGTGATTAATTTTTCGATTAATTACTCATTTTCATGATTAATTTGATGATGTTCAATGACCATTAATGTTTTATGAGGAGTTTTAAGTTGTGTTGTGTAGGAAAATGGATGAAAATGGCGTGTAAAAGGTGTAAAGAGATGAAAATTCGAAGTGGTGCAAAAAGGCTCGGATTCGTGCACCCAGCACCTTCGCGTCGTGCGGTGGCTCGCTGGTTCAGGCGACAATGATGCACACGAGTGATCGCACGAGTCCGGTTCGTGTGGCCATAGGCACCGACTCGTGTGATGGCTTGCAAATTTGATTTTGATCACCTTTTGGTCCAACTTTGACCACACTTCCCTAGGTTTGTCCACCCACTTTTTGTCTTCATTTCCCACTTATTCCACACACAAACACACACTTCTCTCTTCACTTTTGCACTCCATACTCTCTCAAAACCAAGAAGAAGAAAGTTGGAGAAAATTTCCATATCTCAATCTCTACATTTCTTTTCATCAATTCCTTCCAAAGGTATGTTCTTCTAACTCCCCTCATTCTATTTCTTGCAATTTTATTGGAATTCCATGGTAGCATTGTCTAGAATGAGAAATTCAATTTTTAGGGGTTCTTGAGCTTAAATTGGGGATTTTTTTATTCTAGCTTAATTTTGAGCAATTGATGATGAAATAATTCTACATTGTTGATGGGTAATCCATGGGGAACCCAATTGCATGCTAATTTTGTGAATTTAGGATTTAATTGAGGATTGAATTTTTGAGTGTAGGCATAGTGACGAATTTTCGGGAATTTTATGCTAAAATTGAATTGTCAAGATATTGTTGTGCTATTTGTCAATGGGTATGAGTATATTGATGCTAGGTTGAGTTAATGATGTTGATTCACCTATGATTTTTGCTTATTTGAGGTTTCATTGATATATGACATTGGCATGACTATAAGTTGCATGATTCCCTTGATTCTAGAATTAGACCAATTATGTTCAATCTATTCTACTTAGTGAATGTAGTTGATAATGAATTGAGTGTATTGTTCTTCCTTTGCTCATGTATCGAATTCTTCTAGGAAGTGTGATGATTGAGCTTATTTTTCATATATCATGCTTTGAGCTTTTTTTTTTTTGTAGGATATGTCTAATAGAGGCAAAGGTAAGAGCAAAGCTTCTAGCTCAAAACCTAAGAAAGGATGGAATGATTCAATATGGGAAGAAGAGTGTCTAAAAGAGTGTGAAGAATCACCTACCCACTATGGATTGTTCTTTGAGGAGAAAATGAGCTACTTTATGAAATTTGCTCAAGTTTGTGGTATTGATTTCCAAGCTGGGAGATATTATGATAAGAGTTCCTTAGAAGAGTGTAACTTTGGAAATGATATTGAATATTTGTTTGCTAATATCGGATGGAGCGGATTGCTTAATCTTCAACATTTCGACTCATGCAAGGAATTAAACATTGAATTCTTGAGCACACTTGAAGTGAGAGAGGTGGATGGAGTTCCGATTCGAGCAAAATTTCGGAAAAAGAATGAGAGCTATGTCATGACAACAAATCAAATCAATGAGATTTTTGGGTGTGAAGAAAATGTTGAGAAAGGAAATTTCTATATATGGGAAAAGTTTTCTAGAGCTCAAGAAATATGGAGAAAGATTAGTGATGATGAGAACTTCAATTCTCAATTTTCTAAGTCCTCTAGTCTTGTTAATCCTATATTGTATTGTGCTCACCGGATCATCATACCAAATACTGTCTTTGCTATAATCAAGCCGAACAGGGTGAGAAGTGATGACTTGTATATCTTGCATTCGATGCTCACTTCTAAAAAGGCGGACTTCGGGGCCTATCTTTTAAAGAATCTTAGTCAACAAAATGTGCGGACTAATTGTGCTTATGGAGGAATAATTGTACTTATTGCTCAAAGGGTTAGTCATTCACTCGAAATGGAAGGTGCAATGGGCGCATTGATTGATGTCATACATTTGATAAGGTCGAAGAAGCTTAAGAGGAAGTTGAAGGTTGTTTGTGTTGTAGGGCGGAATATTCATGACCTCTTTCCCATACTTGAGTATGAGCTAATCACCATCAAGAAGAGTGATAACTTGAAGCTCGATACACCCGAACACATTCACTTGAAGGAACAATTTCACCAAAGGTTTAACAAAAGAGCAAGGGGTGCTTCAAGTTCTCAAGCACAAGAAGAAGAACAAGTTGAGCTGGAAGAGCCTATGCAAGAGGAAAACCCTTTTGAGCAAGAAGGATTTCGTGTGTCTGAAGGGTTGACGTTTAATGAATGGGGGTATGAGGTTCAATCTTTGAGGATTGATGTGGGTGAACTTAAGAATGAGTATTCTTGTCTTCGTTCCGATGTCATGAGGCTTACTGACAATTATCATTCCCTCAACACTACTGTGGACTCCGTAAATAGGACCGTGAACACCATGAGCAATAACATGAACACCATGGGAACGAACATTGAGGAGATTCTGGAGGCACAACGAGCTATGATGCAATGACATATTGGTGAAGGGCATTTCACTTACCCACCGATGGACCCCCCTTCGGGAAGTGACGATTTATATCTAACTTCATAAGGATGGGTAACTCATTTTCTTCTCTTTATCATGACTTCTATCCCGTATTTTTAGGATTTGAATTTTGGGTTGTAATGGTATTACTTGATGATGGTGGTACTTCTTCATAAGTAGCTTAGATCTCTTAGTATTTGTTCTTGTGATGGATTATTGATGAATTTGATCTTAGGATTTATGATGCTTTTATTGATTGTGCTTAATTCTTGTGGATTGCTTGATATTGTCTCCACTTCTTGGCCAAACTTTTTAGACCTATGGTCCAAAAAAGTTTGGGGGGGGGGGGGTGTGATCGTTTTGCCATTCTCTTCACAATGCTATTATCATGATTGATTTTTAGTACTTCTATAATGTTTTGGACCATATGCTTAGGATTATGCCTTGTTTGCTTGTTATTTTTTGCCATATTGTTGTTTTCTTTGAGTAGTGAATGCATGAGATATGCTTATTGTTGTGTGGATGACTTAAAAGTCTTGATTAGTGTAGTGAATTTATTGCTTGATTCTTGTTCTATCTTAGATACTTTTGATTTCATGATTCTTGAGATTTCATTGATATGAGCATTTTTTATATGATATGAGTCTTGATCAACCATTACTCGTGAGATTTGAGCCAAATTTTGCCCGTTTCAATCTTGAACGGATGACATGTTTCTTGATGTGAGTTCCACACATGTGCATTATACTCTAGAACTTGGCTTTAGTCTTATTTGAGGCTACATTAGATAATGGTTTCACATGAGATGATATGAGGCATTTTCTTTGATCTATATTGCCCCACTTAGCCCTATGAGCCTGCCATTGATATTGATATTCTTTGCTACCAATTTTGTGCTTATAATCCTTTCATTTGGCTAACCGCACTTTAAGCCATTTTCCTTCCTTTTTGGACCTCTCTTGTCCTTATGATTAGTAGAGTGAAAAGAAGGAAGGAAGATTGGTGATATGATGAAGAAAAGGGCGGCCAACGTGGAAAGAAATCATATGCATGGATTGTTATGAAAAGAAGGTTCAAATGGGAAGTGCTAGCAAGAAATTGAAAAAAGGTTAACTTTTCATGAAAATTTGGTCAAGTTTGACTCAAGTGTTGTGAGTATGTTCACAACTTTGCAAAAAAAGGGAAGAATTATCTTTGAAAATGTGATATGAAAGAGCATGAAGATGAGATTGCTATTTGCATGAAGACATAATTTACATGATGATTCCTTCTATGTTTTACTAATTATACTTAGTCACTTTTATCCATATTTTCCTTCCTTACTAAAGAGCCAACCGTACAACCTTTAAAAGTCCTCATTGATGTGTGATTGAATTGTCATTCCAAGTGGTGGAGAATGTAGACTTGAGACAAGCCTATGGTAGTATTTGTATCATTGTGTGATGAATGAGAGAGCTTAAACACTTGAGTGTTGAGTGAAACATCTATCTTGAGAGGATCATAACTCATTGACTTGATTTTGTACTCAGTGATGTGATTTTGATAGTTAATTGAATGATATTGTATTTTAGATTTGCTGGATATTGAGTGAAGATTCTATGGCATTTGATCTTGTGCATGATGCTTCATACATACAATTATTCCCCTATCTTATCGCTTTGTTGCTCGAGGCCGAGCAACAATCTAGTTTGGGGGTGTGATTAGGGTCATAATTGCATGTTTTTGCACCCATTTCTCTATGGTTTTGATGTGTTTATGTTCATATTTGACCATAAAATGCTATACTTTGTGCATTTAACCCTTTTTGGCAAGAAAATGTGTTTTGTAGTGAAAACGAGTCAAAATTGGTAACAGACGAGCAAGTTCGTAAAAGTTCAGAAATTGTGAGTTGATCCAATGGAGGCAAATAATATACCATGTCGAAGAGTTCAAAGAGAGGGTCGGAACGGAAAAAGAATCGAGTCAATCGGAGCTCTAGAACTCAAGATATGAAGAAAACGAGAAAGTCGAGGATCGATCAGACAAGTCGAGGCTGAGCTCGAGCCAGCCAGGCCAGACTCGTGTGACCATGAGCCTGCACTCGTGCGACACACCTCTGGTTTGGGCGATGAAGGCTCGTACGAGTGCTCACATGAGCCTACACTCGTGCGAGGTGGCTCTGGTTCGGGCGAGATCAAGCCTCACGAGTTCTCACACGAGCCAGACTCGTGTGGTCGTGTGCATTGACTCGTGCGACGGTTCGGAAAGACAAAATTTTGGGGGCAGTTTTGTCTTTTCACGCATTTAATGAAGGGCATTTTGGACCAAGCATTGTGGGCACTATTAATACTTCAAGGATCATATTCTCAAGGCATAATCCAAGTCACATTAGTTCATAATCATAGTGAGATTCTTAGATTAGAGAGAGAGAGGTAGTTACTTGTGGGTTTCTTAAGATTTCTTCTCACAAATTCTTAGGTAACTTTTGATCTACCGCTTAGATCGTTGATCCGTTAATTCCTGCATTCTCGTCTGGTCTAAGGCTACATTCTCACCGATTGAATTCCAATTTCCGTTGTCGGATTACTAGTTAGCATTTTAGAGGTAAATTGTATCTTTCCAATTTTCATAGTAATAAGTAATTCTCTTTACATTTCTTGCTTAATGATGATTGTTCCTAGCTTAATTGTTCTAATGTTTACTCAATTAGCCATGAGCTAATTCCTTTATGTGTTAGTGTATGATTCCTATGGATTAGTGTAGTGATATGTTGATCTTTTGAATGCTTTGAGTTGTTGTATGATCAATTCTCTACATTGATGGATTGTATGAATGCTTGCATGTGTAGATGATAATTAGGGCCATTAGGGAGTTAGTCTCTTGCGAAAGTAGAGCTATTTTCCTAAACTTTCTTGTATTAAGGCCAATGCATATCAAGTGTTTGATAAAATTCCTAAGATAGTGAGAATTATCTCTAGTGAATTGGATGAACAATTAGAGGCTTTGATATGTTATTAGGGAAACCTTTTGCATGTTGGAGTGGCTTGCCCATTGATTATACATAATCTCATTGCATGATAAAGTGATACTTCACTCCATGAAACATAGGATAGTACACTAGCACATATCCCTCACATTTTCTTACTTTGCAACCCAAGGTGATAGGTAGTTTACTTCTTTGACGCATTAGTAGACGATAGATACCTTTCCCCTTTATTGCTTTGTTAGCTAGCCAATTGAAACAACGAATTTTCCTTACAAGTCCCCGTATCCTTTGGGTTCGATATATATTAAAACTTGGTCGAGCTTACCACGCTAATAGCGAACACGTACACCTGCGTGAGGACTCATTTACACCGAACAGTAAGCTAGAGTACGTGCAGAATGTGAGCCCTTAGTTTCTAATCGTTTTTGTTTCTGAAAACTTTTTCTCTGAGTTTGCTTAGTAAATGTTAGTTAACGTTGGTGCACAATTTTAAAGGTCATGATGATTGATTCAGCCTGAATATCAAAACTATGCAGTATACTTAGTTTAATATGAATGACAATTATGATCCTGAGCAAGAATGTAAATCAGCACACAAGGGTCTTTTTAACGTGGTTCGGAGATAACCAACTCCTATGTCCACGACCTGATTTAACAGGAAGCTGTCCTCAAAACCTTGAGGATAGGTACTTGGTTTTTACGTGCCAAGGGACACGAATATCCAACTTCTTCTCTTAGGAACTGACCCCTGGGCGTTTTACAAGTCCCAGTCCTTCTAACCAACCAATCTCACACCCTGAGTGGTTTGATATTCTTGGTTTCCAACTAAGGATAACCCTAGCAATACAAAGCAATGCTAAAGATTAGAGTTATCAAAACTAAGAAAACACAAAGTGAATCCTACTACAATACTAGGGAAATTTAATTGCTGAGTGTTGTTCAAAGTATGCTTTGAATGCTTGGATTCTTGAGAGCTTTCACTTGGAAATTTCCCGTTAGCCTTGAATGGGTGCAAGGCTCTCTGTATTTATAGGCAAGATTCAAAATAGATTCGTTGGAGGAGATCTACCCCAATCTTTCCTATTTTAGGGTGGTTGCAGGATAGATATAATAGTTGACCTTTTTCCTATGCTTAAACTGGAAAATATTATCTCGCCGCTTGCAATTCTGAGTCGCATTAAATGCCGCATTAACTGCTGCACAGACTCCGTACATGTGTGTCAAAATACGATTGGCTCTCCGTACAAACGGCTAGTTGACCATCTGACACTTGTCCTTCCTCGTACATTAAATGCTTCGAGTTTCTTGTCAATAACTCAGGTTGAATGTTTGTCTTTAATGAAGTCTACTGACATTCCCTTTGTCTCTTAGGCATTAACATAAATGTCCACTATCCCATAGCATAAATACCCTTTTTGCTTTGGACTTACATGGATCTGGTAAACTGACCAAAGGCCTAAGTCAGGTCTTACAAGCATTCAGCTCAGCCTGATAGGTTATTCAGCCCAGTATGTGTTACCTTTTTGCTTTGGACTTACATGAGTCAGATAAACTGACTCAAGGCCTAAGTCTGGTCTTACGAGCATTCAGCTCGGTCTGATAGGTCACACAACTCTTCACTGACTAAGTTCTGTCCTGAGCATGGTTAGTGTACTCAGTAGAAACATCAGTCAATGGTACTCCGGATTGTCTTCAGGATGGATCTTCAGACTTCGGCCTTCAGCTTCAGTTCAGGCAATCTTCCGCGAGACTGACTCTGATCTTTATCAGGATGAGTTGCACTTCAGACTTCCGATGATTGGGTCGACTCCAATATACTTCAGTCTTCAATACGTTCCCCCTGAACTGAATCCCTAACCTGACTATCTTGAACTAGACAATTCTGACTAACTGTACTTAGGCAAATCATCAGGGGTTTGGGATCTAATCAAAACACTCAGATTGTCCCAATAATTTCCCCCTTTTTGATGATGCCAAAACCCTTAAGCAAATTCCTAACCATCTATAAAATCAACTGACTTAGTCAGTGAAAATAACGCAGTACCTCCTGACAAACCAGGCACTTAGTCTATAAGATGGAAACAAGGAATGTGTTAGTACAGTTCTTGATAGGAATACAGAAAAGTAAAATCAGGAGTCAACAATAACTTCATTGATAGATTTGAAGAAATACAGGCATCCTGAAGCTATTACAATATTTCCTGAACAACTAACTCCTTAACGCTACTCTTAATCTTTAGTCCATACAGCAGGAGGGATTTCATACATCTCCAAGACACGGTTCAGGATCTGCTTCATCCTGTTCCGATCACCAACTGCCCCAACAACACGTCCTACCCTGACGACTTCTTCTGATATTGCCTTCCGGTTTAGTTGCTTGGAGGTTTCGAAGAGTAGAGGAGGATACTTGGTGAATTCCGGCGGAGCAATCTCTACACCTTTAGTGTCAGCAAGTCTGATGATTTCAGCCCAGATATCTGAGTGCTCTTGCGCCATCTAGTGGTGGAGTATGACATCTTTGTCTTCATTCAGATCGTCCCATAACCCCACCACATAGAATAGATACGCCCATCTATTCCGGATTGGAATCCATACCTCCAACATCTCTACAGGAATGAAATCCTCAACCATTTGAAGTGGAGGCGGACCCTGACTTGGATTGATAACCATGTTCGTCTGAGTCTTCTTCCGAGATCCAGAAGGCACAAACTTTTACTTCTGAACCTGCGAAATCATGTACTCTTGGTTTTCTTTTAGCCTTTGAATCTGACTGAGCAGTGATAACTCCCTCATCTTCGCCTGTTTCTCTGCCTCAGTCATCACCAACTTCTTCTTCTGAATGGATGATCCAGGATGTAGTCCTTCCTCCAATTCAGCAAAAAGTGGAGCCAGCGCAGGAACCTCAGAGGACTGCTTCAACCTCTTCGCATCAGATTCCTCGGACTAAGTACTTTGGGTTTCAGCAGCAGCAACAGATCGTGTTCTCTTCTTGTCCTGAGCTCTCAGTTCAGGGGGAAAGGCTTTCTTTTTTCCTTTGCCAATTTACTTCAATCCTTCCCCCTTTTTGGCATCATCCTCGTTGATCTTGCTGACCACTTCTTCAACGGATCCTGCTAAAATTGCGAACTGATCGCCCATCTCTTGTTGGTTACCCTGAATATTCCCGATCTGACACACAATGCCCCTCAGATCGACACTGGGCCTTGAAATTGCCTGATTATGCTCCAGTTTCAGGGCGTGCTTAATCTCCTCCTTCTCTTGATCTGACATCTCACTCAGTAATTCAGCTTTTAGGTCTCCCCTTAGCTGAGCCATCTTAGAATTGACCAGCTGAGCAACCCTTGCATCCAATTGCTGATCTTGAAATGTGGCTAGCTTCAACTCTTGCTGAGCTTTAACATCAGAGAACATTTGTTTGCAGGCTCGAATGGTCCCCTTTGCTTGCTGAGCCACAGTGGTTAATTGAACTGAGTGAGTTACTCCGCCCTGACCAAGGAGATCGATCACATCATTCATCTCCTGAGCCATCTTGTCCTTATCCCGTTCTACCTTCTTCATACGATTATTAGCCAGTGAAACAGTCAGGTTGAACCAGTTAATTCTCGTATTGTGCACATTGAACCGACGGTTGATTCCACTCAGTGTCCGTCCCCAAGCCCATCTCTTCTGAATTGCACCTTTGGGAATTTTGAAAAGAGAACTCAGACCCTCTCGAGAAGCCTCAGCAGCCCCGAGTCCGAGGGGTGCATCATCGGCCGGTGCACTGATCACATCAGTCGCACCTTGCTGATCAGTCTCAGCAATCTCAATCACTTCTTTCTCCCACTCCTTCTCCTTCTCCATCATCTCCACATCCCTTCCAGGCTGATCCACCTCCTGAGCAACCACCTGATTTTCTCCCTGAGCCTCTACATGGGGAACTATAGCCAGGTCCATCCCATCTCCTTCGGGTTCAGCAGGCTGTGCCTCAGGATAAAACCTTCGGATTGTTTTGATAAAATCAGGAATCTTAATCAGGTGACGCAGAGAACTTACCTCAAAATGGTCAAAAAGAGCTGCTTCGTCATCAGCCAGCTTTTCCCATCCTCTCATCTCACCCAGTAGACCAAGTTCAGGCCAGGTGGCACTCCGAATCATGGCACAGGTGCAGAGCTGCACCACTGCCTCTTTCTGAGCTGGGGAGGGATCAGGGAACCTCTGATCCACTACTTCAGCCGCCCTTCCCCTTGCCACTATCTCAAAGTCAGGTAGCATATTCTCGTCAGGCACAGGGAATGGCCATGTAGCATCAGCCTTAAATCCTTCAGCTTCCATCCTACCTTCATCACCTTTGCTGCTTTCAGCAGCCTCCACTCCCCTACCTCCATCACCTTTGCTACTTTTGCTATTGTCAGCAGCAATAGGTGCTCCCTGACCCTCCTCCGATTGGACCTGTTCGTCCTGATATTCTGAGACAACATTAAGGATCTGACCGTCAGCCAAGTCTTGCTCAAGGACAAATGGCGCTGGAATCCATACCTCCAACATCTCTACATTAATGAAATACTCAACCATCTGAAGTGGAGGAGGACCCTGACCTGGATTGACAACCATTTTCCTCTGAGTCTTCTTCCGAGATCAAGAAGGCACAGACTTTTGCTTCTGAACCTGCGAAATCAGGTACTCTTGGTTTTCTTTTAGCTTTCGAATTTGATTGAGCAGTGATAACTCCCTCATCTTCGCCTGCTTATCTGCCTCAGTCATCACCAACTTCTTCTTATGAATGGTTGATCCAAGATGTAGTCCTTCCTCCAATTCATCAAAAAGTGGAGCCAGCACAGGATCCTCAGAGGACTGCTTCAACCTCTTCGCATCAGATTCCTCGGCCTCAGTACTTTAGGTTTCTGCAGCAGCAACAGATCGTGTTCTCTTCTTGTCTTGAACTCTCAATTCAGGGGGAAAGGCTTTCTTTTTGCCTTTGCCAATTTGCTTCGATCCTTCCCCCTATTTGGCATCATCCTCGTTGATCTTGCTGACCACTTCTTCAACGGATCCTACCAAAATTGCGAACTGATCGCCCATCTCTTGTTGCTTACCCTGAATATTCCCGATCTGACTCACAATGCTCCTCAGATCGACACTGAGCCTTGAGCTTGATTATGCTCCGGTTTCAGCTTGCTGTCTAAGTCTCCCATCCTGGAGTCCAGGGCGTGCTTAATCTCTTCCTTCTCTTAATCTGACATCTCACTCAACAATTCAGCTTTTAGGTCTCCCATTAGTTGAGCCATCTTAGCATCGACCAGCTGAGCAACCCTTGCATCCAGTTGCTGATCTAGAAAAGTGGCTAGCTTCGACTCTTGCTGAGCTTGAACATTAGAGACCATTTGTTTGCAGGCTCGAATGGTCCCCTTCGCTTGCTGAGCCACAGTGGTTAATTGAACTGAGTGAGTTATCCCGGCCTGACCAAGGAGATTGATCGCATCATTCATCTCCTGAGTCATCTTGTCCTGATCCCATTCTACCTTCTTCATACGATTATTAGCCAGTGAAACAGTCAGGTTGAACCAGTTTATTCTCGTATTGTGCACATTGAGCTGATGGTTAATTCCACTAAGTGTCCGTCCCCAAGCCCATCTCTTCTGAATTTCACCTTCGGGAATTTTGACAAGAGAAATCAGACCCTCTCGAGAAGCCTTAGCAGCCCCGGGTTCGAGGGGTGCATCATCGGCCGGTGCATTGATCACATCAGTCGCACCTTGCTGATCGGTCTCAGCAATCTCAATCACTTCCTTCTCACACTCCTTCTCCTTCTCCATCATCTCCACATCCCTTACAGGCTGATCCACCTCCTGAGCAACCACCTGATTTTCTCCCTGAGCCTCTACGTGGGGAACAATAGCCAGGTCCGTCCCATCTCCTTCGGGTTCAGCATGCTGTACCTCAGGATAAATCCTTCGGACTGTTTTGATAAAATCAGGAATCTTAATCAGGTGACGCAGAGAAGTTACCTCAAAGTGGTCAAAAAGAGCTGCTTCGTCATCATCCAGCTTTTCCCATCCTCTCATCTCACCTAGCTGACCAAGTTCAGGCCAGGTGGCACTCCGAATCATGGCATAGGTGCGGAGTTGCACCACTACCTCTTTCTGAGCTGGGGAGAGACCAGCGAACCTCTGATCCACTACTTCAACCGCCCTTCCCCTTGCCACTATCTCAAAGTCAGGTAGCATATTCTCATCAGGTGCAGGCAATGGCCATGGAGCATCAGCCTTAACTCCTTCAGCTTCCATCCTACCTTCATCACCTTTGCTGCTTTCAGCATCCTCCATTCCCCTACCTTCATCACCTTTGCTGCTTTTGCTATTGTCAGCAGCAATAGGTGCTCCCTGACCCTCATCCGATTGAACCTGTTCGTCCTGATATTCTGAGACAACATTGAGGATCTGATTGTCAGCCAAGTCTTGCTGAAGGACAAATGGTGTTGGATCTGAGTGTGCAACCTCCGGAATGGCAGCAATGGGGGAAACCTCTAAAGCAGGCTGAACAGGTTCCCCCTCTGGAGTTGCTTGCTAATCCTCCTTCTCCGGATGAGTCTCTTCTTCAGCAACCTTCTCTTCCACAAGCTTCTTCTCTCGCTCCTCTGAGCCTGGATACTTAAATTTCAGAGTCTGTTACTAGGGTCTGGAGGGCTTGCTGGACTTTTCCTCCGCTGGTTTCTTAGCCGGAGTCCCTGAAAGGTTGCTTGCATGAGCCTTGACTCCTCCAGTCGTGCTCGCCTGAGCTTTCTTCAGGGTTCTTGATTTCTTCTTCTTCGTACCAGCAACCTCAGAAAATGCTCTGAAAAGATCCACTTTCGCTGGAATCTCGAGAGATTGAGCCTAATCAACATCTCCGAGAGCCAAAGTCTCTAAGATCAGAGAGATATTTGTGCCAAAATGCATTTTTGCCTCAAAAGTCGCCTGACCTTCTGGCGAGTATTTAATTTTGCTGGTCTCAGCCACCAGTAAATGCAGAAAATACTCCTCCCAGTTGAATTTGTGCACAGAGGCATCCTTGATTGCCATCATGACGTACAGCTTCGGCCTGGAGATTTGCTCCAATCCTCCAGCGATCCCCATCACTTCCTGACTAGTCAGGTCAAAGAAGTGACGATTGATTGTCCCCAGCACGGATTTATTCAACCCTGCCTTCTGAGGAACGTCCCCATCACAGAGAGACTTTAGATAGTCCTTCTCATCACCAACCCCATAATCCACTGGGCTGCATCCAGAATCAGGCAGGCTAAAGACCTCCTCGATTTTTTGCCGAATGTTGATGGTGACCCACTTCCTAGTCATCTCGTCTTCACCATCCCTCCCTTTCACACAAGAAGTCAGAGGAATGCAGGTTTCCCATTCTTGAGTATCCTTGTTCTGCCCCATCTTCAAGTAAAATATAGCAACAAGACGTGGATGAAGTCTCCGTGGCTTCGCAGTGATGAATCGAAGCAACCCAGCATTTTCAAACAATTCCTTCGTGGGCAAAATGTTTGGGTGATTTAAAGAGAAATCACCAACTGGTTCCCAGCATGTCTCGTTCCTTAGATGGGAAAGATTTCCAAAGAGCGAATCAGCGGATGGAGAAGCCATGATCAAGATATGAAGATATGGAGGAAAACAGTTGCAGAGAGAAATATAGCAAGGAAAAGATTTGAGTGCGTAAAGGTCGCAATGACAAATACTTCCCTATTTATACAAAATTTAGTTTTAATCAGACGGCTCAGAAATCGTGACTTATGAAATTCAATGGTTAAGATTTAAAGAATTGAAATGCATGGATTCGGATTGAGCCTTTTCAATTTTCAAAGCTAATGATTCAAAAACTTTATTGGAAAATGTTCCAGCCCACTTTGCATTAAATGCGCGTCAGAGCATGTCCGTATTTAATTTAAATAATTACATTAAATAATAACTGAATAATAAATGAATGGTTGAGATTAAATGATAAAAAGATTTGATTTGACAATACGGCAAACAGTATCAAAGATGATGCAAGCAAGATATGATGACTGAAAATAAATCAGGAACCATACCAGTCAGTCAGATGTTGTAATCTGACTGATACCACATTTGACCTATCAGGGTGACAAGCCCTGAATTTAGTGTCCTGAATCTTAGTCAGTCTATACTTATCATCCTTTCATACTGAGTGTTCCCCCTTCAACCATTCACTCTCTCTACAACTCCTTTATTCAGATCCCTAGTTAGTCATTCCCCCTGACCTTACGCATTCTGAACTGAGATTCAGATTGAATCTCCTAAGCCTGGGTCAAGAAGTCCCAACTCTACTGACAACTCAACAAACCTGGTTTTAGGCAAAGCCTTAGTCAGGATGTCAGCTCTCTGCTTGTCAGTAGGGATCCTCTCCATCCTGATATCCTTCTTCTCAACATGATCTCTTATAAAGTGATGCCTGATGTCTACATGCTTACACCTCGTGTGTAAGACTGGGTTTTGGGATATGGCAATGGCACTATTATTGTCACAATAAATTGGGACTTCAGTGGCCTCAACTTGGTTGTCTCTCAATTGTTGCTTCAACCAAAGAATCTGAGAGCAACAACTGCCTGCCGCCATATACTCAGCCTCAGTAGTAGACGTTGCAACACTGGTTTGCTTCTTAGAAAACCAAGAGATCAGTTTGCTTCCTAGATACTGACATGTGCCTGTGGTTGATTTCCTATCAAGCCTACAGCCTCCATAATCTGCATCTGAATAACCAGTCAGTTCTGGGTTGTCATCAGAGGGATACCAAAGTCCTAAATTGACTGTACCCTTCAGGTGTTTCAGTATCTTTTTGGCACTCTCTAGATGACTCTTCTTCGGATTAGACTGATACCTTGCACAAACTCCAACTACATAAGTTATGTCAGGATGACTTGCAGTTAGGTACAATAAGGATTCAATCAATGCCCTATATTCAGTCTGATTCACTGAGGTTCCCTCCTTGTCAGGATCCAGCTTCTCATTTGTGTTCATGGGAATACATGAGACTTTGCTGGTCTGAACTCTGAATTTCTGAATCAAGTCCCTCGCATACTAGGACTAATTTATGAAGATTCCAGAGTCAGATTGCCTGACCTGAAGACCTAAAAAGAAGTTCATCTCTTCCATCATTGATATCTCAAACTTCCCCGTAATCAACTTGGAGAATTTCTCACAAAGCTTCAGGTTCGGTGATCCAAATATTATGTCATCCACATAAATCTGAACCAAGAGAATGTCTTCCCCTTTGGATATCCTGAAGAGGGTCATGTCCACTGCTCCTTTCACGTACCCGTTGTCTACCAGGAACTGGGAAAGTGTATCATACCAAGCCCTGGGGGATTATTTCAGGCCATAGAGAGCTTTCTTCAGGTGATATACCTTATTTCCAACCTCGAACCTTGGAGGTTATTCCACACAAACATCCTCATTCAGTACACCATTCAGAAAATCACTCTTTACGTCCATCTGATATACCTTGAACTTCTTGAATGTTGCATAAGCCAAGAACAACATGATTGCTTACAATCTTGCAACTGGGGCAAAAGTTTCATCATAGTCGATTCCTTCGACATGAGAGTAACCTTTAGCCACCAGTCTAGCCTTATTCCTGACAACAACATTCTTCTCATCCCTCTTGTTCTTGAAGACCCACTTGGTGCCAATAACATGTTGACGCCTAGGTCTCTCAACTAACTCCCAAACCTGATTCCGCTCAAACTGATTGAGCTCATCCAGCATGGCTAGGATCCAGTTGGGGTCAGCAAGAGCTTCTTCTATGCTCTTAGGTTCCTGATCACTTAGGAAATAACAAAACATAGCACTCTCGCCAAAGGACAACCTTGTCCTGACCCCCTAATTGACATCAGCTATGATGTCAGCCAATGAGTGATCATCTAGCCACCGCCTCCTGCTGACGGCTGCACTGGGAGTCGCTGACGTTCCCTCGCCTGATCCTGAAATGTTAGTCTCGACAATAACAGGCAAAGAAGCGGAACGAGTAAGAACAGGGGACACTGAGTCATTCCCTGAGGGTTGTACAATATCAGGGACATTGCTTCCCCCTACAGAGTTGGACTCATTAACTATCTCAGGTGCAGAAGCATCATCACCGACAGTACGTACCTTAGGTTGAGTCTGTGCCTCCGTTTGAGACTCAACATTCTTCGAGACTGGGGCTTGTTGAGGGTTGGCCTGAGGTCCATCCTGATCGTCATCATCATCCCATCCCTTGGGAGCATTCACGAATTTGACCTTGAACTCAGGATTCTTCAGGCTCAGTCTTGTCACCCTCTTGCTAACCCACTCAGTGTCTGGACTCAGAACCTATTTTCTACGCACTGATGTAGTCTCATCAAACACAACATTAGGTGTTTCCTCCACACAAAGGGTCCGACAGTTATACACCCTGAAGGCTTTGCTGACTGAGGAGTATCCTAAGAAGACTCCCTCATCAGACTTGCTATCAAAGGCTTTAGGTTGGTCTTTCCCATTGTTCAGGATGAAACACTTACATTAAAAAATATGGAAATAGGAGATGCGAGGCTTTCTTTTATTCCACGTTTCATAAGGTGTCTGAGCATGTTGTTTGTTCAGCATAGATCGGTTCTGAGTGAAACAAGCAGTGTTGATTGCTTCAGCCCAGTAATTCTTGGGCAGTCCTGACTCAGCCAAGATGGTCCGGGCAGCTTCTTTCAGGGTCCGGTTCCTTCTCTCAGCTACCCCATTCTGCTGAGGGGTCTTGGCTGCAGAAGTCTCATGAGCAATACCAAGGTCAGTACAAAAATAAGTTATAATTGAGTTAATAAACTCAGTTCCCCGATCTGATCTGATCCTGACGATGCTCTGACCCTGTTCAGTACTCAATTTCTTGAGTAACTCCGAAAGCTTAACCTGAGTCTCCTTGTTGTTCAGCAAGAAAATAACCCATGTGTACCTGGAATAATCATCAACAACAACAAGGGTATATTTCCTACCATTCATGCTGACAGGAGAAATCGGACCAAAGAGATCCATGTGCAGGAGCTGAAGTACTCTGTCAGTTGAGAAGTCATCTTTATCCTTGAATGAAGCTTTGGTTTGCTTGCCTTCCTGACATGCTCCGCACACGTGGTCTTTGCTAAAAAATTCATTAGGTAGACCTTCTACAAGAAAAAGTCGAGAGATTTTGTTAATAATCTTGAAGTTTAAGTGACTCAGGCGTTTATGCCAAAGCCAACTGAGCTTAAATGGGCTCTTAGCGACCAAACAAGTTTCAGGAGAGCTGCTCTTAAAGTCAGCAAAATAAACATTGCATCTCTTGACACCTGTAATCAGAACCTGCAGTGTAGATTTGTCTTTCACAAGGCATATGTTAGATGTAAACTCTACACTAAAACCTCGGTCACAAAACTGACTGACAGAAAGCTGGTTATGCCTAAGACCCTCAACATAGGATACATTAAGCACTTTCACTGAGCCAACACCAAGGGTACCGAATCCTCTGGTGAAACCCTTAGATTTATCATCAAAGGTTACCTGCGGGCCTTCCTGAGCTACATAGTCCTGAAGGAGATCACGAAATCCGGTCATGTGCCTGGAACACCCTGAGTCCAAGTACCCGTCCTTCATTTGATCCTCCTTCTTCTTCTTGTAGCCCACAGCGACCTGAAAAGAATCAGGCCTCATGTACCCATCTCGTATTGGGTCCTACAGTGTCAGCCATACCCTTCGGGATCCAGATTTGTTTAAGAATTCTTATGGCATACGAAGTGTAAACCTGTCTCCCAGAAACATCAACATACACAGTCCTCTTCTTCCTTTGTGCCTGAGAAGTTGAGGGTGTATGGGTGTCAGCCTAAGTCTCAGGAGCCCTGGATTTGTTCCTGGGGGTGGGCCTCCTATTCCTCCTTGGCCTGGGTGTGTTGGGCTGCTGTCTGTCCTGAGAATCTAGGCACTTGAGGTCTGGCCTGAGTGTTATCGGAGTCAGGTCTCTGTTACTTTTCAGGGGCCACTTGGTTCATCCTTCTCCTCTGAAGATTAGGACATTCCTGATGGGCACTGTGCCCTGCCTGAGGCCTCTGGACCTCAGTAGTCCTTGGCCTCGCCTGAGATTTCCTCGTACCTGAGTTCCTTCCACCCTGAGCACTTTGAGGCTGAGCCTGAGAAGTGCTTGGAGTAGAATTCTTTTCGGCCTGAGAATTCCTTCGCTTAGCCTTGGAGTTTCCTTGATCCGTCTTCCTCGGCTCAGGATGAGGAGCCTTGGCCTTTCCCTTAGGTTTTAGCCTGGGTTCCTCAGTCCTTTGCTGACAGGTTCAGGCATTTTCTCCTTCCCTTTGCCTTTATCCTGACGAGCAACACTTGGGCTCTTGTCATCAGTTTGGGCAGGGACAAACTTCTTCTGAGAGTTGCTCCCTGAAGCACCTCTCTTCTTCTTGCCCTTTGGGTCATTAGAGGCATCATAGCCTAACCTAGCTTTTGCACCATCAGTCAGCTGAGAGAAACTTGTTAACTCATCAACCACTTGGGAAGTTGTGTGTAACTTCTTCAGCTCTTCCTCAAGGTGCCCATTTTCCTTTTTCAGGGCCCTAATCTCAGTGGTGTACTGAAGCACCAGTTTCTGATGAGCATTCTCTTTTGAGATCAGCTCAAGATCCCAAGCGGTTTGCTCAGCACTAAGGCGAGCTTGCCACTCAGTTTTGAACATCTCTATCAGAGCAATACGCTCAATCATCTGCTGTTCCTGAGAAAGGAACTAATCAGTGTCACGAGTCTCAATCAGCGAGCTGATTACACCATTCAGTCATTCAACCGCCATTGGAGTCTCATCATGCCTATTCCGGGCATTGAGCAACTCTTCCTGGAGATTTACTAGTCTGAGGGCTTCCTCAGTATCTCTCATTCTGAGAGACTAAGTTAACCGGTCATTTTCACCACTCAGTTGTGCATTCACATCCACTGTGTGAGTATGAGTCTCCTGCAGCCTTGAGAAATCAGCCATCAATTGCTCTAAAGCGAGCTGAAGGTCGAGATCGCTTGCTGAGTCTGAGCTAAGCTCAGGTGCTTCATCAGTAGAAGAGGCAGAAGAACATACCTCATCATCTGCCATCAGGCAGAGATCATCATACTCCTTATCGAAGAAGAGTTCAGGGGACCGGCGTCCTGGGCCATTTGAATTTGAGGAATCCTCAGCAAGCATTGCTCTCCGGTCTGATACCTTGAGCTCTCTCTTAGCTCTCCGATCTTCTCGCTCACGAGCACTGATCTCCGGACAATCATACTGATAATGTCCGGTCTTCTTGCATTGGTAACACTGATCTACATCACTAGCAAATGTTTTGTCAGTGTACCTCTTATCTGATGACTCCCTCCTGCTCCCTGATGATCTCTCAGGCTTGGAGCTGGATCTTCTGGGATCAGCATCGTCTCTCCTCTTGGAGCACTTCTCATCTCTTCGCCACTCAGGCTCGTCACATTCTCTCCTGGAATCAGAACCCCTCCTCTCTTCCCTTCGGGGGCTCGATCTCCTGGGGCTAGAATACATGCGGTCACGATTATCAGTATAAAACTTCTTATACATGCCGAAACGAGAGTTCAGCATCTCGAATTGTCGTGCCATCAGGCTGTACTCCAGAGCTAGCTCATCTTTGTTCATCTCTCTGAGTGATTTCGAGCCAGATCCAGCCTCAGACTCAGGAGTAACTTTAAGAGCCACGCTCTTTTCCTTCTCAGGTGTCTTCTCCTCACTCACATCCTCACTGACAACACCTTTCGTCTTCCTCTTGTAGATGTCGAATTCCAGAGCCTTTAACTCTGAGAAAAGGTGAGAGTAAGGAATGTTTGTGAGATCCTGAGTGTTCTTTAACAAGATTACTCTTGTGTCCCATCTTTCAGGTAGACAGTTCAGGATTTTAGACGATACCTCCCTCTTAGGAAAGTCCTTCCCAAGGGTTGCTAGCTCGTTCATCATCTTAATTAACTGAGCTTCCATCTGATCGATGGACTCTCCCTCAAGCATCCTAAAGGCCTCAAACTTCCTGATAGCAAGGTCGTGCTTGTTCTCCTCGATCTTCTCTGAGCCCTCACTCATCTCCTTCAGTGCATCCCAGATCTCCTTTGCGGTTTTCAGATGCATGATCCTGACCGAATTCTTGTAAGAAACAGTATGGACTATAATGTTCTTCGCTATATTATCCAGTGTGATTTGCTTAATTTGAGCAGATGTAAGCACGAACCTCTCCACTGGCTCATCTCCGGCAGCCGGAACAGGGACATTACCAGCTACAGGCCAGGTGGTCTGAAGATTCCTCATAAATCTGATAGGACCATGCTCAATCACCTGGGGCATCTGATCATGGATGGAGTAGAGATGTGCAAGGACCCTAAATTTCCAATAATCATAATTATCAATAGAGAATTCAGGAAGATTGCCCTCGAGGCGCTTAGAACCGGATGCCATGACATGCAGTTTTCAGAAACCAGATTTGTTCAATTGACCACCAAAAGTTTCTCCTCAGAAACTGTTGGTAAACAAAGTCAGTGGTCTTTAGAAGCACTGCTCTGATACCACTTGTTGGTCCCGAAATGAGTATAATCAGTTTATTGGAGGGAATACACTGATATCAATTTTTTCCGAATGACTAAGAAAAATGCTCTAACACTCTCAGTCAGGAAGATCCTAAATTACTCACTAAACTGATAGTCCGCAGGGGCAGCAGGGACAGGTCAGTAAGGGGTCAGATAGGCTGAGTGTGAGTTTTGTGCTCGGAAGCTCAGTAGAGATAACAAACCTACTGACTGCTCAAGAGCAAGTCAATTGGACTACTATCTCAGTAAACTAGAGTACGTGTGGAATGTGAGCCCTTAGTTTCTACTCATTTTAGTTTCTGAAAACTTTTTCTCTGAGTTTGCTTAGTAAATGGTGGTTAAGGCTGGTGCACAATTTTAAAGGTCATGAATATTGATTCAGCCTGAATATCAAAACTATGCAGTATGCTCAGTTTAATATGAATGACAATTATGATCCTGAGCAAGAATGTAAATCAGCACACAAGGGTCTTTTTAACTTGGTTCGGAGATAACCAACTCCTACGTCCACGACCTGATTTAACAGGAAGCTATCCTCAAAACCTTGAGGATATGTACTTGGTTTTTACGTGGCAAGGGACACGAATAGCCAACTTCCTCTCTTAGGAATTGACCCCTGGGCGTTTTACAAGTCCCAGTCCTTCTAACCAACCAATATCACACTCTGAGTGGTTTGGTATTCTTGGTTTACAACTAAGGATAGCCCTAGCAATACAAAGCAATGCTAAAGATTAGAGCTATCAAAACTAAGCAAATACAGAGTGAATCCTACTACAACACTGGGAAATTTAATTGCAGAGTGTTGTTCAAAGTAGGCTTTGAGTGCTTGGATTCTTGAGAGCTTTCACTTGGAAATTTTCCGTTAGCCTTGAATGGGTGCAAGGCTCTCTGTATTTATAGGAAAGATTACAAATAGATTCGTTAGAGGAGATCTACCCAAATCTTTCCTATTTTAGGGTGGTTGCAGGCTAGATATACTAGTTGACCTTTTTCCTATGCTTAATCTGGAAAATATTGTCCCGCCGCCTGTAACTCTGAGACGCATTAAATGATGCATTAACTGTTGCACAGACTCCGTTCATGCGTGTCAAAAGACGATTGGCTCTCTGTACAAATGGCTAGTTGACCATCTGACACTTGTTCTTCCTCGTACATTCAATGCTCCGAGTTTCTTGTCAATAACTCAGGTTGAATGTTTGTGTTTAATGGAGTCTACTGACATTCTCTTTGTCTCTCAGGCATTAACATAAATGTCAACTATCCCATAGCATAAATACCCTTTTTGCTTTGGACTTACATAGATCAGGTAAACTGACCCAAGGCCTAAGTCAGGTCTTAAGAGCATTCAGCTTAGCTTGATAGGTTATTCAGCCCAGTATGTGTAACCTTTTTGCTTTGGACTTACTTGAGTCAGATAAACTGACTCAAGGCCTAAGTCAGATCTTACCAGCATTCAGCTCGGCCTGATAGGTCACACAACTCTTCAATGACTAAGTTCTGTCCTGAGCATGCTTAGTGTACTCAGTAGAAACATCAGTCAATAGTACTCCGGATTATCTTCAGGATGGATCTTCAGACTTCGGTCTTCAGCTTCAGTTCAGGCAATCTTCAACGAGACTGACTCTGATCTTTATCAAGATGAGTTGCACTTCAGACTTCAGATGATTGGGTCGACTCCAATATACTTCAGTACGTTCCCCCTGAACTGAATCCCTAACCTGACTATCCTGAACTAGACAATCCTGACTAACTGTACTTAGGCAAATCATCAGGGGTTTTGGGATCTAATCAAAACACTCAGATTGTCCCAACAGTAACCAAGTTAAAATATCGAACATAGGGAAATGATGCAATATCAAGCAAGCATTGAATGTTCACAAAAGCTAATAGCTAGGAAAACAAAGATAAGGTCTTTGTTTCTATCTAATAAATCAACAAGAAATAGTAAATCCTAACTATCACCTCTTAGAGATGAGCAAGTGTGGAATGTGTGTGTGCATAGAAGTAATCCTACTATGGTTCATCTAGTGTCCTATCCATCCTAGCATGCAAAAGGTCTCTTGGTGTCTTAATCGAGCCATGACTCTAACTAGTGTTTAGATCTCTCTAACAACACAAGTTAAAGGGCTCTATTAGGTGTCTAGATCTCTCTACATCACCCACTACTCTAATTAAGATGTCTAGGCTTAAATGCAATTCTCATTGGTCATAAAAGCCATTAATCAAACACTTGGTGTGCACAACATTCAACTAAGAGATTCTATGAATAAGCTCAATTCTCATGTCTTGCAAACTCATATAAGCTATCCAATTATACATGCCAAGCATTCATACAAATCATTAATAAGAGAAGTAATCAATCAAGATCACTTAATCATACATTGGATGAACAAGAAACCAAATTCACCATAGTATTCATACAACCATGCCACAAGAGATTAACCCATGGCTAATTGATGGAACCAAACAACAATTAAGCCATAGACTAACATGATTAACACTAATATGAAAGGAAATACAAGAATTCTTCCCAATTGTTGAAGAATTGAAATACAATAATCAAACCTTGAAATACTATCTTCTAATCCGGAATGCGAAATATCACGACTAAGCTAAAGAAACAAACGAATCGTTGATCCAACGGGTGGATCAAAAGTAATTGAAGAAAGAAGTAAGAAATTAACTTATAATCCAATTGGAAACCTCCTAATTGTCTCTCTAAACTAATCAAAGAAAATGAAAAATGGTAAAAGTTCCTTTGAGCATCTGATCCTTCAGTATTTATAGTGCCAACAATGTTTAGTCCAAATTGCCCTTCATTAAACGCGCAGAAAGATGAAACAGCCCCTGAAATCTCAAAAAATGAACTAGGTACGCGATCAGAAGCAGGTGGACGCGCAATCACGAGCTGGCACGCCTGCGCGCGTGACGCTTCCGTTCGGACCCAGATCTCGGCGCTCAAGACAGAAGGCTAGGCGCGTGAGCTCAGCTTCTGGGCGAGCGACCTGGCCCTTCCGTGCCGGTCGATCTTCAACTTTCTCATTTTCTTCATATATTGAGTTCTAGAGCTCCGATTGACTCGATTCTTTTTGCGTTGCGACCCTCTATTCGAGCTCTTTAACATGGTATATCATTTTCACCATTTGGATCACCTTAGAAAATACGAAATTTATCCAACTTGCTCGTCTCTTCACCTTTTTGCTTGTTTTCACCTATAAACATAACTTTCTAGCCAACAAGGGGTCAAATGCACAAAGTATTTCATTTTAGGGTCAAATATGAACATAATTTCATCAAAACCATATAGAAATGGATGCAAAATGATGCAATTATGACCCTAATCAATACATCCACTGAATTATCAGTGGACTTGTCCAGGCTCAGGCTAGTTATTTTATCAGTGATATCCTTGATGGCCTGATCTTTCTTGGACTCAAGAGTAGATTCATCAAACACAACATGGGGTGTTTCTTTCACCACAAGGGTTCTGAGATTGTATACCCTGAAAGCTCTACTGATTTGGGAATATCCATGGAAGATTCCTTCATCAGCTTTGCACTCAAAGGTTTTGAATTGCCTCTTCCCATTGTTGTGAATGAAGCACTTTCAACCTAAGACATGGAAGTAGGATACCTGAGGTTTCCTACCATTCCATAGCTCATAGGCATTTTTCTTTGAGTTTTGGTGAACATGGACCTGTTCTTTGTATAACAGGCTTCAGCCCAGAACCTTTTGGCAATTTGTGCATCATCGAGCATGTTCTGGCAGCTTCTTTGAGTGTCCTGTTTCTTCTTTCAGTCACCCTATTTTGTTCGGGTGTTTATGCAGGTGAGGTCTCATGTGATATGCCTAACTCGTTGCAAAAGTTAGTAATAATAGAAATAATGAACTCAGTACCTTTATCAGATCTTGTCTTGACAATAGATAGATCATTTTCATTTGATAGCTTTTTTAAGAGTTCAGGTAGCCAAAGTTGTGTTTCCTTATTGCTGGACATGAAGATCACCCTGGTATATATGGAGAAGTCATCAACCACCACCAGTGTGTATTTGCTTCCATTTATACTGGCTGGTGTGACAGGTCCAAAAAGATCCATGTGAAATAGTTGGAGTATCCTGTCAGTGGAGGGATTTGGTATTCCCTTAAATGAGGCTCTGATTTGCTTTCCTTCTTGGCAAGCTTTGCAAATGTGATCCTTGTTGAATACTTCATTGGGTATCCCTTCAACTAGACTCAACCTTGATATCTTATTAAGAGTTTTGAAGTTCAGGTGGTTGAGTCTCCTGTGCCATAACCAGGTCAGGTCGCTGGAGCTTTTAGCAATTGGACAGGTCTCTGTTGATGATAGACTGGGCAAAATTGACTGGGCATAAAATAGACTGGGCATAAAATTGATATTTTTAAAACAAGAATTTTGAGGACTAGAATCACATAAAGGACTAAAACTGGAACCTCGACATCTACTAAGTAAAAACTCATGAAAATTGGTCAACATGCATTATAAATCATGGAAAATATTCTGGTAAAATTTCATAATTTTTGGAGTTATAAAACTTAACTTATCGATCATGCAAACTAAGGACAATAACTAATTTTCTTAAGAACAATTAAACACATAAGTTCATCACTTAATCATGCATATAAAATTCGAATCATCAGCTGCCATATTAGTAAATAAATTCATTAACTTATCTCTTAAAACTCATGCAAATTAACACATAATCATAATAATAATAATACCTCATAAAATCCATAAAAATCCTATAAGTCTTCAAACCATAATAAATCCTAAATCAAGAATCTACGTCTCCATGCACTCAACGAAATAAAACATGCAAACGTCTAGACTTGTGGAAAAACATAAATTGCCAAAAACAGATTTAAAATATACTTGCAACTTAAATAAAAGCCTACTTGGAATTTATTAATTAAACTTCAATCCAATAACTTCTTCTTCAACTCGCAACACATCCACCTTCCTCCGCATCGCCAATCTCGTCACCTTACTCTTGAAAATCTGAAAATATAATTCGGTGAAGGGGTGAGCAATTATAAAATAATCACTCCGTGGGGATAGTTTAGTTCGAAGTCTAAATATAAAGGACACAAAAACATGTAAACATACCCTTCTTTCTTAACATATGATACGACTTTCGTATCCATTCATTGATGATATAGCTGATCATCCTTAACATATATTGATGGTAGAGCTGACCATCCATTCATATTAGCACATAAACACATAATTGTATCTAACTAAATATTTAAAAGTCGAACTATAGTTACCACTTTTCACCGTTTAAACCCCCACCTTTTCTTGTCTTGAAAATAAAGAAGTGTTGTACGTTGGCTTGACTAATCCTTGTGCTCGATTCCTACTCCTTCTACTTAAATCAAGGCTCACGAAAACTGCTCTCCTTCTTGCCTATAAGCTGCTGCCGAAAACTAGTCCTACAACTTTATAAAGTTGCCGAATTTTGGTGCTATGGGTGGCTGCCGATTTTTGGGTGTCTAGGGGTCTTAGGGACATGATCAATTCGTATTTATAAAGTTGGAAAAGTAGGGTTTGGGGCTGCATAAGGGGCTGGCCGAATTTCACAAGGAAAAGGAAATAAATTGGTCCATTATCTTGGTGTATCTCTATTTCCATACTTGGCAACTTATTTCCTTATTTAACAAATCCTTACTAATTCTTTATTCTTGTGATAATTAACCTTCAAGCATGTATTTTTCTTGCATAAGAATATGACTTATTTCCATAAATAAAAATACTAGAAATCCAAGTCTTACACTCTCCTAATTTTCGAAAATCCTTAATACTCTAAGACTCATTATTTTCGAAAATGTTACTACTACTATCCCAAGTATTATTTAATCCTATCCTTGGTCAAAACCTCATAAAGTCAAATCCCTAATATTAATTCCTCAATTTCTAACATGCCCATAATGAATTAATACTTAAGGAAATAATACTATTCTTAGAGGTCTAATACTATAACCTCAACAATAATACTTCTCTTCCTTCCTTATAATATTTCGAAACTTAATACTATCTTAAGAGTTCAATTAATACTAATTGGGATAACTAATACTAAGCAAACATTTAAGAAATACTAAAGCATAACAACTTAAAGGACTAAACCTTAATCACACTAAAACTCACGCCTAAAACAAATAAATAAAGGACTAAAAGCTGATGCCTATGCGGGGTGTTACAACCTCACCACCTTTAAAAAATTTCATCCTCGAAAATACTAACTTACCTTGCAAAACAGGCTCGAGGTACTTAGCCTTTAAATCCTCTTCTTTCTCCCACGTCGCTTCTTCAATTCCATGTTGATTCCAACGTACCTTAATGAGGTTAACTTCTCAATTCCTCAAACGACGAGTCTTTCTATCCAACACTTCAATGGGTACTTCCTCGTAAACTAAGTTCTTATCTACTTCCAAGGACGAGTAATCTAAAACGTGACTAGGATCACGTATGTACTTCCTCAACATCGAAACGTGAAAAACATTGTGAACGGCTGCAAGGCTTGGGGGCAAAGCTAAGTGATAAGCTAAACTCGCAACCTTCTCTATGATCTTGAAAGGTCCAATAAAACGTGGTTGTAACTTCCCCTTTCGTCCCAAACGAACAACTCCTTTAGTTGGTGAAATTTTCAAGAACACGTCCTCGCCCTTCTCGAAATGTAGGGGCTTCCTACGCTTGTCGGCATAAGACTTTTGACGATCTTGGCGGCCCGCATTCGCTCTCGGATCTTGTCAATCACCTTGACCATTTTCTCCACGATTTCGGGCCTTAGAATACTTCGTTTGCCAACTTCATCCCAATACAAAAGAGATCTACAACGTCGTCCATACAAGGCTTCGTATGGAGCCATGCCAATCGTCGCTTGATAACTATTGTTGTAAGAAAACTCCACCAAAGGTAAGTACGTCTCCCAATTACCTTTAAAGTCTAGAACACAAGCCCGAAACATATCTTCAAGTGTTTGGATCGTCCTCTCGGATAGACCATCCATTTGTGGGTGATACGCCGTACTAAGGTTCAACTTGGTGCCCATGGCCGATTGTAGACTCCTCCAAAATTGCGACATAAAACGTGTATCCCTATTCGAAACGATTGAAACGGGAACTCCATGCAATCTCACTACTTCTTGGATATAAACTTGAGTAATTTTATCCATACTCCACGTCATCTTCATGGGTAGAAAATGAGTCGACTTGGTTAGTCGATCCACAATAACCCATGTAGCTTGATTCCCTTTAATCGAACGGGGTAATCCCATCACGAAGTCCATGGAAATGTGCTCCCACTTCCATTGAGGTATCTCTAACGGCTTCAACAATCCGGATGGCCTTTGATGTTCCGCCTTAACTTGTTGACAAGTTAAACACTTCTCTACGAAATTGGCAATATCTCCCTTCATGTTCTTCCACCAAAATATAGTCCTTAAGTCTCTATACATCTTGGTTCCACCGAGATGAACCGTATAAGGTGTACAATGATCTTCCTCCATGATTTCCCTTTTCACTTCTTCATCATTCGGCACACATAACCGATTCTCGAACAAAAGTGCTCCATTTGCATCCACAACAAACCCCTTAACGACTTTCATCTCAACTCGCTTCTTCAACTTAATTAGGGCAGCGTCCTTGCCTTGCTTCTCGACGATTCGTGTACGAAGAGTGGGCTGAACCGTCAAGGCTTCAATGATGGAATTAACGCCTTTGGGTGCTTCGATCACCTCCAACTCCAAACGCTCGAACTCCTTCACTAGCTCGTCTTGGCTCGTCAAAGAATAAATCGCACCTCCCTTTCGGCTAAGTGCATCCGCGACCACGTTTGCCTTGCCCAGATGATAGTTGATTGTGCAATCGTAGTCCTTGACTAACTTTAGCCAATGCCTTTTGTAACGCCCCAGTTTTTTTTTCCAAATGTTTCTTGGCATTCTAGAAACCCGAGTCGTCAC